>CAUYRT010008928.1:0-51309 GCA_963574885.1 Lepilemur ruficaudatus | reverse complement strand
TTTTTTTTTCTTTACCATCCTTCCTTAGCGATTAAGGTGATTAGTAATTTGCATCATATCTCTTCAAACGTTTGGCTTCCCACTTGTGCAACTATCCTCATAATAACTGGAATAATGTGACATAAAAGGGAAAAATGTCATTGAAATTTACTTATAGTGAATGCTATGTGACATATTTTTTGTATTCTTGTTCTTTAACATTTTTTGTTAATAAGCAAGTATATTTCTAATCACCAAACATACCAAAATTTTTTGATCACTTCGGCATTTAAAGTGCCAACATCTAATTTCTTGAACATTTACTATCTGAGAATAGACAGAAGTTTTAATGTCTCAGTGAATCCTATAACCTCCCAAATGTGATCCTTTCTTGATCTTTTCTTCACCAAATCTTACCTCGGTGCTCCTACCTTCTGTCTATTCTCGGCATCATTTGTGGTACTTTAAATATGTGCCCCTATTTTTCAAGTGTTAAAATATCCCGTATCACTACGGCCACAAATGAGTTTCGTGACTTTAATATTTGCCTTTCATCTAACATTCTTTACAGAAAAAGACCAGGGAAGGAGGTTAACATCATAATCATAATATATATTTATATACCTCCCTAAAATGCTGTTTTGTTTAAAGCCATGCCTATACGTAGTTCCATTCACGGCTCTCGGCTCTTATGTTTGACCTTCAGGGAAGAAGTGTCTAGGGGTGTCTATGAAGGACCCTGAGGAGCTGTTGTTTGCAGAGATGATCAGCCACTTCCTTGGAGCTACTGCATTTGATGACGTGAATTCTATTTTTGGAACTTGAACAGATTTAGGATCTGCTGCACTGCAGTGCGACCATGAATTCTTATGAGCTTAATTATTATTCTCTTTATCTTTTTTGACAAAAAAAATAGCCCTTCACATGAATGTGTGATATTAAATATGCCCTCATTGTATATAGGTTTCTTTACTTAAAGCAGGGACTTGTTTGCTTCCCTCATCAAATCCATCTACTCCAGCCCAGGAAAAGTTTCCTGGAAGAAAACAGTGTTGAGCCTGGCTCAATATCAGCCATATTCTTCTTACCCTCATTTTATTAGTGAGGCAGTAAAGACTCAGGGAGGTTTGGTAACTTCACCAAGGTCAAACAGTCAGTAAAGGTCACAGCCAGGAATTGAGCCTGCCCGGCAAGCCTCGTGCCCATGCTCATAACTATTCACCTCTACTTCTCTCTCAGACCTCAGCATTTCCATCTGTGGACTGGCAATAATGTCCTTCTCTAAACAGCATAAAAGATTTCTGTAGTACTTGGATTTTTGTTCTGCGTTTTCTCCTAGCTGGCAATGTTGGAAATATCACAATCTTCCTGGGTTTCAGTTCCCTCAATTACAAAATGAGTAGGTAGGTGGGGGAAATATACAGGATCCCTTCCAACTCTAAATTCCATTTGATTTAATGTGAATTTAAGCATGATTTTAGAAATACAAACAATATTGCATTTCCCTGATGGCTATGGATGCTTCTCCTCATAGGTTCCCAAGCTGACGCAGCCTCCTCCCCACTCCCTCCTACTTCTTCATCCACCAACAGCCTCCCTCCTCCGGGCCACGCTTTCTACGTGTCTGTCCTTGTTCATCATTTCTCTCCCCACATACTTTCAGTGGGGAGAGTTAGAAGCTAGGTGGATACATAAAACACCTTCTCAGAATTATATCTACCTAGCTGGCTTGGTGACATTGTATCATTTAATACCTCTGGGATGAAAATGCGGGCAGTGGCAGGCGGTGAGCGTTGATCTCTAATTGACAGATACCTGCCATGAGACTATGCTTTCACCAAAAGCTCTGTCTTCTTGGATATGGACGTGAATAATGACACACAGGTGCACTCCTGCTCTACAAATACTTAACAATGTCACTTTCTATTAGATGCACATCTAGATTGCTGTCTTTCCTGCTTGTAAGTACATGTTAGAATAACATAACGGAAGACAACCTGTCTACATTTACATATCACTTCTAATATTCACTGTTGAGAATGCTTCACCTCTTTGGATTTATTTTAAGTCAAGTGTGATGGATGGCCTGGAGAACTGCTGCATAGAAACGAAAACTCATGAGAGTTTCAAGCTGAGGAGTTTTTCTTTATTTCCATTCTCCTTTTGGAGGCATAACCACTTCATCATTGCTGTCAATTGAGGGCTTGGTATGGAGGGAAAATTAGAGGAGAAAGGCTGAAAAGCATTGTAATTTTTTTCCTTAGGGACTTTTGTCCAGACCTGATTATATATTAATAGGATGTTTACAAATTTCTCTTTGGAAGTGAAGGTATTTTTATACATATTTTTTAGATGATTAAGGGCAATGCCAGTAAATAAGATTAATGTTTTAATGAAATGTAGTTTGTGTGTGGATCTTGGTATGAATGAGGAAGTGAATATACCATGAGTTTTCACTTGATTTTTCAAAACCTTGTACAGTACATTGAATAATTGTTTTCAGTACAAATGACAAAATAAAAATACTCTAGTCTCAACCGAAAAGGTTTAGAATGTTTAATAATTATAGTGCTTCTAGTGGGGGCAGATGAAAATGTATGAGGCAACTCTTTCAATAAATAGGCCCCAAATCTCAATGGCATACAGTAAATATTTACTGTTCTCATTCACTGGCCTGAGAGTTGGCTCAGGTTCACGCCATCTGGTGTGGGTTCAGCTTAGCTTGGCTCTAGGCTGCAGGACTGTGTCTGGGTCTTCTCCATGTGTCTCCTTCTAGGCTCTCTAGGGCATGTTCATCTCATGGTGATGGCAGAAGCACAAAGCAGGAGGCAAAAACACACAACGCCTCAGAATTGGCACACTGTCACATTGTCCACATTCAGATAGTCAAGGCAAGTCACATGGCAAGGGAAATCTACAACATCAACTCCAAGGGAGGAGCTACAACAGTTCCTAGAAAAGGCCTGGGGCACATAATCATAACGCAGGGAGGGAGTGAAGAAGTGGGAGCAGTAATCCAGTGCGCCACAGGTAGAGATTGATTCCATTTCAGAAAGATCCCCTATGGACTCTTCCTCCTCTTTTAAATGGCATATTACCTTTCCTTTCCGTCTGCTTCTGTTGTTTTGATAATTGACAGCAAAACCCCAGTCTGATGTTATAGGTTAGCATCAGGAAGTACAGCTCATCCTTTGAATGGTTGGGAAAAGCACAGACTTGCAAAGTGGTCCCCAGGTAAGTCACCTGCCTTTATTGTAACTGTGCTGTACGTATGTTGTATTAACTGTGGTCGGCTGTAAAAATAACCTGTGTTTGTATATGTGATCAACCAAGCTGTTGAAATGTCTTTGAGATACAAAAGAACTAATAAATATTGAGTAAAACCCACATTTATAATATACACATGAGAGGGAAAGACATAAATTGATAAGGTTATTTCAGCTTTTTACAAAATGTTCCCTCAAAATCTGTTTGTGTCAGAAAATTAAATGACAGTTGACTATTTTGACAGAATATATTTACCTAATTTTGAGTAACTTTTTTCTCCTTCTATTAAATTTTTATTAAATTTATTTAGGTGAAAAGAGTAGTGTGGACACTACCTATTTTAATAATTACAAACCCGTGTGACTAAAAACCCTATATTGGTATTATTAAAACTCTCCATTCAAAAAATTATCTTATAAATTTGTTATGGTCTTTGAGATGGTGAATTTGTCCTTTGTCCTAACTTACTCTGTCAGACTTTTGAGAATAACAGTTTTATGTTACTTATTTCTGCCCTTGGTCCTTTCCTGTCCTAATGATCTCTACCAAAATTATTATGCATCATGGTTTTACCTTGCTTGTTTCCTTCATGGGGATATTGTCTGGTTAAACTTTAGGTATTAGAAATTAACTCTAAAACTAAAACCATTTCCAGAATGAAGTTAATTTTCATTATTTCTGCTTGAATTTTACATTGTTTTTTCCCTGCATAGAGAGTGAATTGGATTGCACACTTCACCTCATTAATGCACTGTGGGATAGCCACTGCAGGTGTGTGTATGAGTTTGCATGTGTGTGCGTGTGTGTGTGTGTGTGTGTGTGTTTTATTCATGGACCCCAAATCCTTGTTATTATGAGAACTTACCACTCTGTCATACCTAAATGATGGACTTATACTCACCAGACAATATGCCTCTGATGATACAGATGTCTTAACTTAGGTGTTGTACATTGTGTCTTGTAGTTTACGTATTGTGTTTTATATTGTTTTACTAATCTGTGTAAACTTTACCGAAAGCCAGCAACTACTCCAAAATAAAAATGAAAAGTGGAGGAATTTAAAATAAGGGATCTGATTAGTAATGAATACATTTTGAAAGATGAGGTAGTACAGTGAGGATACACCATAAATTTAAAATGGTTTATTTCCTCTTTTCATGCCAAAAAATGAACAGAAGTAGTCTAGGAGGAGGATGAGCCCTATAAATGGAAGTTAAAAGTGGTCTGAGCTTTAATTCCTTCATCTAGTGCAGTGTAGCCAGTACTGTCTTCCTCTCAAGGTCACTGTGAAGATAAAGCAGGGGTGCTTAGCAGAGTGCCTCCCCCCACCCCTGAGGTTCTTTTAGGCAGCCCAGGAAACCATCTGTAGGTGGTAGGTAGCAAGGGGAATGGCCAAAAAGGCACTTGTTCTAAGGCACCTGGCCCAGGTGAAGGAAGAGCCTGGTTATAACCTGCTAGACAGCCAGTGGCTGCAGACGTGAGTGTAGACTCATGAGGCCCTGGACTCTTATTTTTCTCAGTGGCCACAGAAAGGTATTTTGTGGACAGCCTGCCAGAGGGCGACTGTAGAAACACTGTGACCTGCATCACCTTTCACTTCAAAGTGTGATTGGAAACCAAAAAACCGAACAAGCAAACAAAAAGGAAAACCTTAGCTACTACCCAATTTTTTTTCTTCTAAAATGTTACTCTAATATAAAGGAGAAGCATGTTATCCCACAGTTCCTTTGTTAGCAGACTTACTCTCAGCTCAAGTTACATGTAAGTTAGGTTTTCAGCATGGTAGAAGCCGTTGGCTGGCTTTGTGTCACTGCCAAACAGACTCACTTACAGGGATTATGTGGAATAAACACCCTATCATATATCCAACAGTGAGCTCTATTGCAAAAGTACACTAAGCCTACACCTTTAACTTCTGCCTAGTTGCTTAATATTTTGCCAAGGTTGCTTACCAGGAATTAAAAGAAGGCTGGGAACTTGAGTGCTACATGAAATTTTAGAGGTGATCTAATCTAGTATTTTCCAAACTGTGTTCCAGTAGAACACTAGTGCCTGCAACATGTTTAGCAGGTGTCCTTTTAAATGGATTCTGTGGTCAGATAAGTTTGGAAAACCCTACTCTACAGCATTAGGTTTCCTTACTAAGGGACGTCTCAAGGTCTTTAATATGCTAACAGAATCATAGCTCTCTGAGGGCTATGGGATGTAGATTTTCACACACTTATTTGACCACAAGGTCCTTTTCTTGTAGAACATGTATTGCCATCTCAAGAATGTCAGGCAGAGGCCATATATTGTAGTCATTAAGAGCATGGCCTCTAATATTTAACTACCTGGGTTCAATCTTCACTTTATCATTTACTGATTTTATGATCTCGAGCATATTGCTCACTTCTTTGTACTTCAGTTTCCCCGTCTAAAATGAGAACACTAATGATACCTACCTATATGTTAATTTAAAAGTTGAAGAACAGTGCTAAGAACAGTGCCTGGCACATAGTTAACTATTACCATCCTAACACAGTTTAGGCAAGAATTAACTAGCTTAATACCTTCAATTCTGAAGATGACAAAAATGAGTCCCAAATTGGTTACCCATGCAGCACTCACTCATTCAACAAACTGACAAGTGCCATCATGCACCATGTGTAGTGATTCTATCCCCAGAAACGAAGATGAACAGGCACAGTTCCTGCCCCCAAAGAACACACCTGTTAGTGACTTGGCTCAGGTGTCACCATTTAGTAGGAAAGCCAATAGCCCAGGCCTCCTGACTTTCTTCCCCAGCTCCTCCTCTGATTCAATTCTGAAATAGAATGAACCAGGCAGCCCAGATTGGTAAGCAAGAATGTGGAAGATATAGTACAGCTAATAGATTTATCTCCTTAAATTGGGGGTGAGGGCATATGTTTTAACTTTTTGTTAGTGTGATCCAGAAAGGGTAATTGAGAGAAGCACTTTTGGAGGAAAGTAAAATACAACTTAGAAAGTGAAGTGAGAGATAGTCTGAAGAGGTCCACGTAGGAGTTCCCCAAATATGGCTGGCTTGATTTTATTTATTTATTTTAGCTGCTACGTCACTGGTGGTATTCTCTGTGTTTGTTTAGGTATCTCCTCTGAGGGCTTTCCCTGGGACAGCTTCAATGACCACACACCTAAAGACCTTTCCAACAGGGATGGAAGTACGTGGGTCCTGGGCTATAGAACAGGCCCAGCTTGTCCGTTTTTGCTCCACGAGGAAAGAGAGAAGGCAAAGAGAAGCGAATTGTACCTGGATCTCCACGTAAGTAGAAATCTTTGTGTTTGTGTCGTGGTTCTTTGCCATAAACAAAGGCTCATTTAGTATGCACTTAATGTAAATTGTGTATGTAAAGCTGCTGAAGCTGCATTTTGTGTGTGGCTTATTGTTTTAAAAAAATCAATGGGTTGCAGAAAACCAAGATGTATCTTGGTGGTTTGAAATTTGTGCACCAGAAAGTGATGAGTGACTTCATCTAGAAGTGAGTGTGCTTATTATCTGTTTTCAGAGCCCTCTTCTCACATTAGCTTCACAGCCTAAACCTCATTGTGGAACTACCCATTTGTTGCTAGTCATTTCTTAATATCATTTTATTAAAAATTTGTCATATGTCAGCCAATTGATATACTCTGGGTTCTCCAGTGAAATCAAATAGCCTGTCTTCCTTGCACATTCGTAAACCTTTCTTTCTCTCCAGCTGCTCAAATAACGGGTGACCAGGTTGGCAGGAAATCTGCCAAATACAGGATGACCCATTTACAAAACATAACTTTCTTTTTTCCCCATTCATTCATGTATTCATTGACACAGAAGCATTGACTGCCTAATACAAAGCATCTGGCTGGGGGTTAGCTACTTCTGCAATTAGATGACCTGATAGGATTGACCAGACTATCAGGATTCTCACCATCCCCTCTTTACCCACTCAGTTCCCTATCACAGACGGGGTTGACAGTCTTGAGCTCTCCAATTCATTACTTTCAGACCTGGAACTACATGTTTGACAAGTGTGGCTTAGGTCTGTGATGTTCATAGGGCTGGTAACCAAAGAGCAGGAGAACCTTGGACTTTTCATAACCATAAAACCCCAGTAACTATATGTCATTTTAGAAAAGCATTTGACATCATAGTTATTATAAAAGAAGGTTTGAATGAAGCTGAAAGATGGCAAATATACAACCCTGCAGGAGGTGACACAGGAATTAGTAAAGTTTTTGTTTTTGTCCCCCTACCTGAAAAGTAAAGTTGTGCATCCTGAGAGATGTGCTCAAAGTAAGAAGTGTAACAGTGACATCTATTGGTGAATTGCTTTAAATCGCATTTGTGGCAAACAGGCCTGGATTGTAAAAGTGCTGAAATGGATTTTGAAAGGCTTTCTTTTTCTTTTCTTTTTTAAAACATTCTGATTATGTGTTTTTGTTTTTTTTAATTGATGAATTGATTGGCCAATGGTGATTAGCTCAACTTCCAGCCCTTCTATCTTCTGAGGTCAGAGGCTGGGGCTAAGAATTCCAACCCTCTAATCACAGGTTGGTTCTCCCAGCAACCAGTCCCCAAAAATCACCTCCTTAGCGTGAACTCTGGAGTGATTGAAAGGGGCTTGTTATGAATAACAAAAGGTACTCCTTTCACTTGCATTGCTTTTGAGCTATTTTTAAAGCAAGGGACAAAACCCAAATATTACTACAAAATATGCTTCTATCCTTCTTATTACTTAGGAAGTTACAAGGGTTTTAGGAGTTAAGGCCATAAGCCAGAGACAAAGACCAAATATACAGTATATTTCTCATTTTATCACAATATCACACAACCAGTATGTATTTCAATATCTAAGCAGCCAGTACTGAAGTCTAGGTGCCAGACTGCTGTGTAGAGAATCTGTTTGGGTGGTTATTTTAAAGCCCTGCTCAAGCAAACTCTGTGGACCATTCTGGGCAAACTACAAAGCTCTTGAATGACTGAGCCCAGTGCTCTGTCAGCTCCACTTTTGGGTTGCCAAATATTGTGTGGGACATGCTTATACTACAAAATTATTTGTTGTTTATCTGAAATTCAAATTTACTTGGGGGTCCTGTATTTTATTGACTAAATCTGGCAACTGTAGGTACCACTTTTTAAACAACATCCAAATGCACCAAATGTGTGAATTGCATCTATATATGATAAAACTTCAGTCACCTCAGAGTGCTTATTTAGAGCATGAACATTAAAAAGTTAGCCATATTGAGCAGTTTCTTATGTTCCGCCAGACTGGGAGCTACCACTAGCTGTGCACCTCAGGTTCATTGCACTTTGAGCCAGATTTGTCAAAGGCAGTTTCCTGAAGATGCCATCTGAGAGGAATGCTCACCATGAGTATGGTTTGTAAAATGTGTGTAAACAAGGGACTTGGGTGGGGAGAAATGACACTAAAAGAGGTGTGGCCTGAGACTGACAGCAAAACCATGAAAAGCAGAGAAGATAAGCAGTCATTAGGATTGTATACTTGTTGCAGGAATCTCTGGAAGTAGGATTTTGCATGCCAGCTTTTGAAATACAAGCTTTGAACTCTTCTTGGTGCTTCTGGTTTCCAAGAATCATCACAATCTGCTTTTCACCTGTCAGGCTCTGCATACTCCTTACTGAATTGGCTTAATTGGCTGGGGAGACACAGCATCAGTTTCTAATTAATTACATCTTATGAACTGCAGGATGTAATTACCAATTCCACATCCAACCTGACTGTCTAAACCAATAACAAGGACTTCCATGTGTTGGTCACTCCCTAAATGCCAGGTATTGTCCTCTGAGGTATTATTATACCTAAGGTACAAATAAGGACAGAGGTTCAGTAAGGGCAGGGGTGGGATTTGAACGTAGGTCTGAGTCTAGACCCAAGTACTTTGTTTTCTTTAGTTTTGTCTTTCATTTAAGAACAAAAGTCACTTGTTTAATGGATATGGTTTAGCTCCCATAATCAGTGAAAAGGATTGAGAACCAGGCCCCGAATTAGACAGCTAGAACTACAACCAAAATTACCCATAGAACCCCTCCAGTCAGATTCTACAGCAGCTGACATGGGACACTAAATTCTTCAATGTGTACCAGTTGTCCTGGGTCTTTAAAATTAATGGTGATTGTGATAATGGATATCCCAATTACCCTGATTTGATCATTACACATCGTATACGTGTATCCAAATAGCACCTAAACCCCCACAATATGTACAACTATATCAATTAAAAATAAAATAAAGTCAATGGTGAAACATTTTTGGGAACACCAGCAGCTTTCATTCCATCCACCTTCCTTCACTCCTAAATGGCAAACTCCACAGCATGAGTTAGATTCAGCATCAGTGAATGCACTGATTCTGCTGTGGTGTCTTTGCATTACATGGAAAGGCCCACATCTTGATACGGTTTTCATGGAAGCCAATGAGAGCCTAACACCTAAAGCTAAAGGCCGAAGGATTTGCTTACCCAAATCATTAGAATATTCATGATGGGGGTGCTGGTATTTGCAAGTGAAGTGAATTCAGAAATATCAAAGTAACTTGTTTCTTGAAGGAGTGTGTTTATTTGAGTGTGAGTACATACGTGAGCATGTGTGTGGGTGAAAGTAAGAAAGACGGAGAGAAAAAGAAAGAAATCATGTGTCTGTGGGTGATATGATAAATGATCAAAAATTATGGTATAAAAAACAATTGCAAGTGATAAATCATTGATCAATTTGGAAAAATCACTTTTTTAAATAAACTCTTCATCATTTTACATCATGACAAAGTAGTTGAAAAAAAGTAATCTGATTTGATTCCTAATCCGCATTTAATTTAAACAGCTGTCTCAAATTAGTTCCAATTTTGGAATTGGTATGGAAGATTGTTATCATATTTAAATAGAATTCTTCTTTTCTGCCAATCACAAACTTTAGTTCTTGTACTATTTCCCACACTTCCCTTGACATCTACCTGTCTTCCCTACAAAATGCAAGTTAATGACAAATCTGGCAACATTTCAGCTTTCTTAATTTAGAAAAAATAATAAGCTTGGCTTAATTATTGAAGCACCTTAATGGTTAATGGAACTGTTAAATTTGCTTTTTTGATCTTAGTAATACCCATTGTCCTTATTTCCTCTTCACCTATTCTGACATGAACTATAATAGTTGTTCATATAAAATTTGGACTCTTGAGTGTATACACAGGGAAAACTTTGTATTATACTTTCAAAACCTAAAGAACACAGAATAGACCTGAATTTTATTAAAAACAGTGAGAAGTTTGTCTAGGAATTATATGCAAGTGAATTGGAATATTGTCACTAAAATATTTTCTTTTATTCCTCTAAAATTCACATAGTTGTTTTTTTGCCTCCTTTGAACGAGTTTCATTTTTTCACCCTCCTTTTTCTGTCCCAAAAGCTAAAGTTCTGTTTGTATTCTTTGGACTTAGAGTGCTGCGAGCCTCACATGATCTATTTAAACCTTGGTCTCTTTCTATATGTATCATTTATGTTTCATGTATATTTTTGAGAAAAGCACTTTCTTTCTTCTCTCTGCAGGATAAAGGTGGGAATTTGTGGTTAAAATTACACTCCTGTAGGACCCATTTAGAATTTGAGTTGCAGTAACCTTTGCAAAGGGGCTGTTCGTATCTTAACATGAAGTTCTGGTTTTTATGGCCCAGTTATTTTTGTATTGCCTTTTGGTTTTTACAGATTTTAATTAGGCCATCCTGATTTATTAGTGTAATTGTTTCTAAATTGCATTAAGGACTGCGGCTACTATATAAATGTCTTTTGTATGACATTTATGTAAACTTCCCTCTCCAGCTGTAGAAAGTATGTGACTTTGATTCTAGGAACAGTTATAACATTTCTGCAGAATATTTCATGATACTTTTTAAAGGGTTGAAAATGACAGTAGTCTTATATATAATTGTTTTATTTAAATCTCCAATTAAAGTGATATATCAACCAAATGGAGGCAATAGTGGATACATTTCAAAACTATGGAAATGTGATTCCTCCTCACCACCCATGCATGCTCCATAATAATGATGATCACCATATTTAGCATCCATGGTAAATCAAGAAAGCACTGAGTTAAGAATACTAGCACAATTAATTCTTGAACAATTCTTTGAGTTAAATATCATTTTCCCCATTTTACACATGTTGACACTGTCTCAGAGAAGTTAAGGAACTTGCCCAAAGTGACACAGCAAGTGTATGATTAGTAGTTAATATCTCACGCTGAACCCAAATACATCCCTCTTCAAAGCCACAGCCCTTGCCAGCTCCTCTACTTTTTCTTTGCCCTCTCTTTAACTAAACAAAAGGACCATAGCTGTGGCAATGCCTGAATTACTCTCTCCTTTGTAATTTTAATGCATTGACATTTGTTTCCATACTTTTTTCCTACAATGACTAAATTAATCATGTTGGTATTAGATTCAAGGAATCGTTACTGATTCAGGATTCATAATCTTTGTGACTGTTTTACTCTCTTTAAATTTCTTGAAACTTCAGTAGCCATTGGTTCTGGTAATCAGGTGATCTATTCTGTCTCCCCTGCTATGTTTCAATAGAAAAGAGAACTGTTAAAAATAACAGTGTTTTGACTTATTGTCATGAAAAGAACATTTGGAATCAGATGGATTAGTTCTAATTCTGGTTTTGCCATTCATTGGTTATATAATTTTAGAATTGACGTAATTTCTTTAAACCTCAGTATTAACATCTATAGCAGTATCCCATATAGTGGCCACTAGCCATGTGTGGCCATTTAATTTAGGTCAAGTCAAGTAAAATTAAAAACTTAAAACCTAGTTCCTGAGTCACATTGTAAGTGCTTGGAGGCCACCTGGGGCTGGTATCTATTCTATTGGATGGCACAGAAATAGAACATTTCCATTATTGCAGAAACTTGCACTGGACAGCACTAATCTATAAAACGGGTTAATGATAAACATGAAAGAAAACTTGCATAAAGAACCTAGCATTGTGCCTACTTGGGACACAATGCATGCTCTTCTCATCCATCTTCATTTTGTTTTAGGTAAATCCCCACCTTCCCTAAATTTTCTATTGTCCTCTTTAAGTTTATAAGTATTTATCGCTGGGCATGGCTCATGCCTATAAATTCTAGCACTTTGGGAGGCCAAGGCAGGAGGATCACATGAGCTCAGAAATTTTGAGGCCAGTCTGAGCAAGAGACCCTGTCTCTACTAAAAATAGAAAAAATTAGCTGAGTGTGCTGGTGCACACCTATAGTCCCAATTACTTGGGAGGCTGAGGCAGATGTGTTTTGTTTTGTTTTGTTTTGTTTTAAGAGAAAGGGTCTTGCTCTGTCACCCTGGTTAGAGTGCAGTGGTGTTATCATAGCTTACTGCAACCTCAAACTCCTGGGCTCAAGTGATCCTCAGCTTTCTGAGAAGCTAGGACTGCAGGCAAGTGCCACCATGCCTGCCTAACTTTGTAAGTTTTTTTTATAGAAATGAGGTCTCACTGCATTGCCCAGGCTGGTTTCAAACTCCTAGGCTCAAGACATCCTCCTGTCTTGGCTTCTCAAAGTGCTGAGATTACAGGCATGAGCCACTACACCTGGCCAGCATAAGTAGTTTAATAGATTCCAGATCTTCATCTATAGCATTCATCAGGAGCAATTTAGTCACAATGCAATATTTTCTCCATGGACTCCATGCCTTCTGTTTTCATTATTCATGTAAGACAGCAATATTCTCTTTACTTTGGAAAAGCTCAAAACCCTCAGAAACATGTCCCTGGAAATTCTGTACTTTAAAGACTGCTCCCACCCTCTACCCCCAGCTTTACAAATTGAGTCAGAACCTTTCTTTTTTCCTTTTACATTATTTTATTTTGTCATCAACATTGAATCCATTTCCGGGGGACCTTTGACACCAGTTGGTGGAACCCAGTCTTAGAAATATTTGACAGTAAGACCCTAACCAGTAAAAATTTCAAGCTTAACTTTCATATTGGTAAGAGTAAGGAAATTTTAAATGAAGCAGCACCTTTGAAGTTTAATGAATTGACCTAAAAACAAACAAAAATGGTCAGGGCTCTGCCATTGAGGACCTGTGCTCTGTCCCAGTCCAGGCATCGTCTGGGAACAGTTATTCTCCAAAGGAGGGAAGACACTGCAGTCATAGTATCATTATCAGCATGCTTCAGTAGACACTTGAGAAAAGGATGGAAGAAACCCCAAATTCATGGATTTTTTTTTTCTGGAAATGATCAAGGTGGTTAAAAATCATCTTGGAGTTCTGGAAACATAATAAAGCACAGGGTGAACTTTGTCACCTTCTGTGGTGGCCACCTGAGAAAACTTTAAGCTAATTACCCTCTTCACGTGACAGATGGAAACAAACTAGTCTAGAAAGCATTGGCCCTGTGCAGCTAAAATGATCCCTTGAAAGAGTTTTATTTGGAGCTTAATTCATATGCAGCATAGATGGGGCTGTGGGTATGGAGGCATGTTGTATTTAGTCCCTCTGCCCAGGAGCATATATTGCTTGGGCTGTCAGTTCATCAGTAAACACTCATTTCATATTGAAAAGGTTAAAAACATTCTGTTATTAATAGTTGCCGGTTGATATCCCTAAGAAAGTTGTTCCTTTCCTATGAAAACATATCCTACCCCCAGAGGACTTACTGTGTGCCAGGCATTGATGAGAGTGTCGAACACATATTAGTCTATTTAATCCTTATCACCTGTGAAGTATTGTTGTTAGTCACAGTTTCCAGGTGACGAAGCTGCGGCACAGGGAGCTTAATATGCTGTTTGCCCAAGGTCAAGCCTTTTGCAGGGACAGAGCATGATGTGAGCACAGGACCCAGGGCCATATTCTTAACTCTGCACTGCCCTTGTTCCTTGATCATCCCAAGATTACATACTCACTGCTGTCTTCCTTTCTGCCAGCTTTATAACATGCCCCAGCCTCTCCTCTTCCCTTTTAGACTCTCCCAGTTTGTTATCAACGTTCAACCAATTTCCACAGAAGCTTTGATACTGCCCACTGGAACCAGTGTTAGACATATTTTACTCTAAGACTGCTCAACAGAAAAAGGCCTTAATCACTGGGGCCGATCCTTGCAATAGGCAGCTGCAGCCTGTTTGCTTTTTAACCAATTAGTAAAAGGCCTACCTTGAATAGGCTGATCCAGAGGGGCTGTTGTTAAGTGTTGCATTGGCAGAGGAACGCCGCACCACGAAGGCAGGGCAAGGGCTACGCAACCAGAAGGAGAAGTCTAAGGAGGTTTCTGGCTTTGTCTTGTTGGGCCTCGTGATATTCCTGCGAATTGGACAGAAGCAAGGTGTTGTCTCCACTTCCAGGATGTGGAAAGTGAGACTAATGAGGCTGCTGACCAGGAAGAGGGTAAGTCAACATGGCACACCGGTAGGGTGAGATGATGAGGGGTGGACATGAGCTAGGACACCTTGTTTCCCATCTGGGTGCTGCACTTGAGCAGTGTGAGCTGGTACCAGTTATTTAGCTTCTCTTCACTGCAGATGTCTTCATCTTTAAAACAAGAAGGTCAAACTAGGTGATTTCTAATATTTTTAAGGTCTCATTTGGGCTCCCAACAACTTCATTCTACCCAAATTCTTACATAATCTTGTGCTCCTTTTATATAACACCTCATTTATTCAAAGGGTTTTTTTTTTTTTTTTTGAGTACTGGTTATGTTGTAATTTCATCATTTCTCCCCGTTTGTACTAGACTTCCCTTAATGAGTTAAAACACTTTCTGAATTAAGGAAAAAAAACACCCATTGCCCTACCCATATCTTTATAGCTTACTCACTTTTCCAGGCCATTGCTCCTTTTTCTTCCACAGAAATAGTTTCTACACCCTTATTTACCCTTACTAATTTTAACTCCACTTTCTACTTCTTGTTCCAAGCAATCTTCACATGAACCTATTTGAACTACTTTGGGAAGTTGGAAGCAATTAGTCATTAAAATCAGGCCCAGAACTTGAAATAAATTGGACAAGGAAAAACATGATAATGAAGTAACCTAACACATTGAGATGTAAGCTGTTTGCTTTACTTTCACCTTGCCTTTCTGGAGTCTGATGAGAAGTGCGAGTGAATTATCCAAACCAAATGCTAAGGGGGAGGGCTACAAAGAGTAAGGGGGCCTTTAGGAAGTTTCTTGTAGGCAGTGTTCAACTTTTGCAAAATGATTTTAAAAAACAGTTTTTAATGCTAATTTCCTAATATTAGGAAACTCAAAGAGCTAGGCTTTACTGCCTCTTAGAAGTGGCGTACCTTTTGTTGCAATTTTTCTGTTAGACGCATCTCACCAGGTATCCACTTGTTAGACTGATGCTCTTATTGTCATGAAGTACAGTTGATTGGCTCCAGCTTCAATCTAGGCACAGCTGAGAGGGTGGTGAGATGGCAAAAAAAATGGAGAAATTCACCTATAGTAAATTCACCATACAAATACTGTGTTAAGATTTTAAGTAGCTAGGTACTGATTTTTTTTATAAGGGGGAGTAGTGAGGAGGGGGTTCAATTTCCTTTTCTTTTCTTTTTCTTTTCTTTTTTTTTTTTTTGACAGCATCTCACTCTGTTGCCCCAGCTAGAGTAAAGTAGCATGATCATAATTCACCACAACCTCAAACTCCTGGGCCCAAGCGATCCTCCAGCCTCATCCTCCCAAGTAGCTGGTACTACAGATATGCACCACTACATCCAGCTAATTTTTCTATTTTTAGTAGAGATGGAGTCTCACTCTTGCTCAGGCTGGTCTTGAACTCCTGAGCTCAAGCAGTCTTCCTGCCTTAGCCTCCCAGAGTACTAAGATTACAGACACGAGCCACCATGCCCAGCCTGGTACTGATTGTTTTTTAACAAATAGTTATCAAGAACATCATGTGAGTCAAATACTACCTAATTATATGTGTATTTTCACTTATAGTCATCCTTTGGTGTACTTGGGAAATTGCTTGCTCCCAAGACTCTACTCCCTCTGCATATACTCAAATCTGTATATACTGAAGTCCCCAAATCAGAACCTGTGTACATGAAGCCAGCTCTTCATATGGGCGGGTTTTTAATCTCTCAAATACTGTATTTTCGATCAGTGTAAACTGTAGTTACCTGAAGTGCATCATTTTTATCTGGCCTTTTGCACAGATGTGGCTATTAGAGAGTTTAAGTGTCCTGAGGTTAGAACAAAAGAGAATCAGCTGAGGTTGTAGTAGATTGTAAAGGATGAAAGTGTTGGCTTCTACTGGTTTTTTTGTATAGGTGCATATTACATATTTCAGCACATAATTAGACACTGAGATAAATAATGTCCAAGAGAAGTTATTGTTCTCGCCCCTGAAAGTGTTAAAGCTTTAAATAGATTCATTTTTCAAAACCAGCCAACTTATAGCAAATTTGTAAGTTGCTTATTTGAACATTATAATCTGAGATACTTTTCAATTCCCCGAGTGACCAAAAGTGGTAACATTTCTTATGGTAATGAGAAACAATGGCCTGAAAGAGTCAACACTCAAAAGATCTCTTTGAATTACCATGCTGGTCTTTCTTACTCATCTTCATATGTAGACAATCAGTGAAGGTTTTCATTCAGAATTGTTTTAGGTTCAGCTATTGCTATTCAGACTGAGTGTAAAGCTCTTGGTTACAGTGTGTGACAAACGAGTCACCTCTGTCTTGGCAGGTTTCTCTGCTAACCTGTACGTTTCATGAAGTGGAGGGCTGGGGTATCTTCATTTTTGTATCGTCAGAGCCTCATCCAGAGCTCAATAATGACATTGGATGAGTGCGTCTTTGTAACAGGAAGTCATGCTTTACAAATGGAGGAGAATGGTATGGGTAAGATCTCTTGACACGTTTGAGCCCAGAGGATGTCTTATCTACGATCAGTAGATCGTAGATCTACTGTCTTATCTACGATCAGTAGACAAGCCAGCTAGGTGTTACTGGAATTCTTGATTTTTTTTTTCTCTCTAAGAAGCATCTCTGGATGTTTTCCTAGTTACACAGGTGAAAAGAATGGTTATCCTCCATTTTTTTGTGAAGTCTTCTCCTGTATCATCATTAGAAGATAAAGTATTGTTCACATCTTAGACCCCGCCAATGAACTAGGCTGAAACACCTTTGTACTTCAAGATTTAGCTGTGTGTGTCATTCTATTAGGGAAGGAAGTGGAGCTCTGGGTTTTAGGGTAGTGGTTAAGAGTGTGGATTCTGAAGCCTGAGTGCCTGGATTCAAGTTCTAGTCCATCATTCACTGGCTCTGTGAACGTAGGCAAGCTGTTTCAGCTTCCTGTGCCTCAGTTCCCTAGCAGGAAGAAGAGAATAATGATAATACCAACCTCATATGATTGGTATCTGTATCAAATGAGTTAATATGTGTGGAGCACCTGAAACAGTGCTTGGCACCTAGTAAACACGCAAATGTTAGACGATGTTATTATTATTCCCCACTTACTAGCTGTGTAACTTTGGTCGGTTACCTTCTCTCAGCTGTGCTTGCTTAACTTTTAAAATGAGTTTCATACCTTACCTACCTAGCACCAAGGGATGAAATCAAATAATCTCTTGGAACCAAAGACTTTGCCCACATTCTGTGAAATTGTGTTCATCTGTGAGTACTGACAGGATGCTGAAACTTTATAATTCTGTTCCATTTCATGATATAAAAGGGCCAACAGCCCCTTCCAGCCTATGTCCCATTTTGCCCAAATCTGTTGCAGGGCCTGGAGATTTATTCTGGAAATCAATAATTAGTTGTGTCTGAGAAAATGGAGGCTTCTCTGTTAAAAATAAAAAAGAAAAGAAAACAAGACCAAATATGTTCCATGTCTCCTCCCCTCCCCACTACATCAAATGGTCTGCATAGCTGTTAAGACAGATCTTATAATCTGGTGTGACGATTCCTTCTTTCCACAATCTTGAAGAAGCAGAAGTTTGATTTTTATCAATGGGCATTTCCTCTAGATAGGAAGCGTGTTCTGAGACTTAAATTATACCATTGAATTTTTCTGCATTGTCCTGGTGGCTTTTTGATTAAGTGTGCCTCAGTTAATAATCCCAAAATAAACTACAATAAGGAGCAAACAGGACAGTATCAATTTAGATACAAGATTAAATCAGGGTTTAGAAAATGCTCTCATGACTTTCCCATAGTGGGATGTCATGATATGTATACTCTTTTTATTTGTATGAGGATTTCCTTTGAACACATTGCTAGAAATATATGATTACACTATTAATACCTACGAATATTGTTTTTAGTACTGTTATCAATGTGTGACACACAGCCATTCCTTGCTGCAGATAAAGCAAGACTGTCATTTTACTTGTGGCTACAGCTTCCATTTTGCAGAAGAAATTGCCGTTTGTGTATAACACTTGACCACAACCTTCTTGGAGCTTTGCTCCAGGAGAGCCGGCAATGACTATTAAGTCAATTTGACTTTCCTCCTGATCCAGCACAATGCCCTGTCCATCTCAGGTGCTCATCACATGCCTGCACACTGGACTGGAATTGAAAAACAGACCTTCACGTACGACAGGAGGCCATCCCAGGAGGCAGCTATGCAGCTGGGAAACAGAGCTACAATTTTTCAACCCCGTCCTCCTTAGTTAACAGGTTCCCAGCATGTAATCCTGAGTGGTAGAAACGACATTGAGCTGATGTTTGGAGGTTGTTTTGTCTGTCCTGTTTTTGTTTTAGGCAAATTGGGTCTGTGATAGAGACTTTACTGATAAGAGACCTTTCAGATGTTTTGCCCTTTAGGGGAATGTGGATCCTTGGGGATCTTTGAATTGCTTTGCCTAACAAGGCAGGTTGTGTGTTATGTGGTGTCATGCCAAGTTTCATTTAGTTGGTTGCAATGCCAAAGCAGAGAGGGGTGTCCCACTGCTGCCAGGATTCCTAAGGAAGCCAGCGCATCACAGCTGCTGAACCGAAAGAAGCCTGCAGTTGGCACAGGGAGTGTGGAGGATAATCATTCCTGCCACGCCAGGGCTGTTTACTCTGCCACCCCATGGCTGCTGGACACTGGGCGTGGTGGGCGTGCTTGCCTAGTACCTGTTTGCAGAGCATGGAGACAGCCAGGGCAGAGCTAATACAGCAGTAATCTGAAACCAGTCGTGTTGGTTTTCCTTCTCTGACTCGGCAGCTAAAAAATCTGCATTCCAGATGAAACCTGCCAGGAAGCGGAAGAAAGCATTAAAAAAAAAAAAAAAAAAGCTTCAAGGGCAGTAAATTAACTGCTTCGAGAGTTCTGGGCATTTTAAAATGATCTATTTCTTTCCTTTGTTTCTTTGATCTGGGCTTTGTAAGTGGCTGTTGATCTGGGTGCACTGCTAGCTTTTTGGCTTGGATGGCCCAGGTATCTGATCATAATCCAGATGGAAAAGAGGGCCTGTGTGAGGAGTATTTCAGGCTTTTTCTGCTGATTCACTTCTGAATTCCTTGGGCTGCTCCAGGCAGTGGCTAAGGGCTGTCAGGGTCAGCTTGCCGGCTCAGCACTTTCAGGAGCCTCCACTGGCTCACCAATGAGGAAGTTGAATGCCACCAGGAGAACCGCCGGCCCTGGGGCGGAGCTTCTCGTGAAGTCCTGGGCTGGGATTACGGGGCAGGCTGACTTTCCCAATGACAAAAAACCTTTTGTCCACCGGAATAAATACGGAAGTCCCAGAAGAGCAGCCTCCCTGTCCGTGTGTAGTAAGGTGAGCAGCTCGGCTGCCTCTGGGTGTTAAGCTCCACAGACTTTTTACAGCTGCCCCAGGCACACCATCATCACACAAACCGGAAGGAGGACACAGTGACCTAAAAGAGACCGAGGGTGTTCGCAGTGTGGCTGAGAGCCTGACTCCGGGGTCCTGTTGCTTTCTGTCCTGTAAATTAAGAGCAGATGGAGTGGATAAACTGAGAGAGCAGGGGAAGGTAACACAAGTCGGAAAGGGTGTTACTGAGACATGGAGGATGTTGGTGAATCTCTGAATGGCAGTGATGTCTCGGAACCAGACAAACCCGAAGCTGGACTTGAAATGGCTCAGTCGATCCTGAGTAAGTTCTCTATGAAATCCTTGTTTGGATTTACGAGTAAATTGGAATCTGTGAATCCTGGAGAGAAAGATGCTATGTTGAAGGCATTCTACAACTTAGGCGTGGATCCCACACCTGGGCAGGAGGAGCCCAGCACTGGTGAGGATCAGCAGGAGGCAGAGGCTCGGGTTCCATCTGACCTCGGAAATGATGGGAAGACTGTGGAAACAGAGTCGGAGGGAAGCCAGAGGAAAGCTGAAGCAGGGACTTCTCTTCCTGGTCAAGAGCTCCTTCCACTCACTGCTTTGAGTGTGACCAGAGATGATGTCATTTGGGTTCGTGGGACCCTCGTGCACACCACCAGTGATTCCGATTCTGACGACAGTGGCCAGGAACCAGAAGAGGGAAGCAGCACCAATGGCCCAAAGTCTCCCAGTGTTGTTTTATCTGAACCATCTCAGGATCCTGAAGAAAAACCAGGAGATCCTAGGGAAAGTATTGCCACTGGGGAAATAGATGATGCAGAGCTCTGTGCAGAAGATTCTCAAAGGACTCCACCTGAGATAAGTAGCAAACTGCAATCTGGCCATGGTGACCTTCACACAGAGCACAGCCCCAGCCAGGGCCAGGCTGAAGAAGGGTCTCAAGTCTTACCTGCAGTAACAGACCAGAATTTGAGTGTTGGCATCACAGAGAATGCCTCTTCTAAAAAAGAAGTCCCTGGAGAGAAGTCATTCCAGCTTCCAGCTTTTTTTAGTGGGCTTCGTGTGCTGAAGAAGGGGGCTATAGCTGAGGGAGAGGAGACCATCACTGAAATTAAACCAAAGGATGGGGACCTGGCTTTGCTCAAATTGACCCAGCCTGTGCAGAAGTCCCTAGGGCCACAGGCAGTGAGGAGTGGGGAGAAAGCAACTGATCCGAAGGCCACTCCCACTCTGCTGGAGCAGCTCTCTCAGCTGCTCAACATTGACATGCCCAAAACCGAACCAAAGGCAGCAGACCCTGAGTCGCCCAGGAAAGAAGAGATGGGCTGCAGTGCAGACCAGGACAGCCAGAGCGGCTCCGGAGAAGCCCAAACCCAGGACAGCGAGGTCAAACCAAAGCCACCGGAGACTGCCCTGGAGGCCTTTAAAGCCTTATTCATCCGTCCCCCCAAAAAGGGGACCACAGCGGACACCTCTGAGCTGGAAGCTCTCAAGCGCAAGATGAGACATGAGAAGGAGTCACTAAGAGCTGTGTTTGAACGGTCCAAGTCAAAGCCGGCGGATGGCCCCTGTGATTCCAAAAGCGTATGTAGAATTGAATTTTGCATTTTGTCATGAAATGGGGTCCTGCTGTATTTTTTTTTTCAGGTTTCCTGCCAAAAATGAATACCAGTTGCCTATTGTTTTTGACCCTTTTAGGTGAAAAATGATTATGATGAAATTATATTGTCCTTGTAAGCAGTATGGAATTGGACAGAAGTGCTTTTCATTCTTCCTTATATATTTCCGGGATATTATAAGAGGGATGTATGTAAAGATGTGCAGGCAGGAAAGGGTAACTGTCACTCTGAGTTTAAACGTTAATAGTAAATGAATTTATAAAAACCAAGCAGGATGAGGAAGTGATGCAATATGGAAGAGTAGCTTGGGTTTACAGGGTTTCCTCACCACTTAATTATACCTCTGTGGAAACTATATCTTTCCTTTGAAAGTAAACCAGTTGGCAAAATGTGTGTCTGTGATGTGATTAACATGTCCCACACGTTGGTTGGGAGACTTCCTGATTCAGTGCTGGATTTAGAATGAGGCCTGAGTTTTAATTCTAGCTGCCATTTACTGGCTGGGTGACCTGGATAATCACTGAGTTTCTATCTCCCCATGTGCAAAATGAGGAAAATAACCCTTATATGGTGGTTGTGAAGATTAAATGAAGGTAACACACGAGAACCATCTAATTAATGGAAGCTGTCTCTGTTATTATCATTGAAAGAAAACTACCTCAGACAATTTATAAAGACTAGCAAGCACCTGTCCAGTAGATCTTTAAGTTTCATAAGAACAATGAATAGAATTTCTTGCTTAATATCAACTCAGTATATGATTATCATTCCCTCATATATTTAATATATTCAGCTAAAATGTTAAAAATGAAAGTTTTTGTCAAAATTATCTTTGGTTATGTTAAAAACTAAATATAGCATTCTCCTAGTTGTAAAAATCAACTCCCATAAAAATAATGTGAATATGAAGGCAATCTCTCTCATATTTTATAGGAAAGGAAAACATTAGCAATGCGAAGTGCTTAGAAATATGTCTTGGTAATGCTCATGGAAAATGCAAAATTAGTCTTTATATTATAAATAACCCTGGGGTTGTTTGGGGTGCATTTGTAAACATTCCTATAAAAGTACCTGAATGTAGTACATTTGTATCTGTATCTTCAGCTCAAAGTATATTTGTGCTTTTTAGCATAGTTATATAATAAAAATCATCTATTAAGGGTATGATATATATATACTTAGCCTTGAGCTTTTTGTTGTTTTGTTTTTGTGATTTTGAATTTTCACTTTGACCACCTTACATTTTTGGAAAAGGGTCATACTATAGTAAGACATCTCAGTTACAGAGAATGAGAGCAATGTGCATCTGGCCATTAAAATTAATTTTAGAATCAGGGTTAGCATGCTTGTTTTTAGGAAATAATTTGCTCTGGCCACATTTTAGTTAACTTAATCTTTACCTGCTTTTTCAACAGCCTGACCAGAGCCCCACTGAGCAGGACGATAGGACTCCTGGCAGGCTCCAAGCTGTCTGGCCACCCCCAAAGACAAAAGACACGGAAGAAAAAGTGGGATTGAAGTACACTGAAGCAGGTAATGTGAAAAGAAACCAGGGACCTAGGAATGAATCTCTTCCTGCAGTGGCTTTTAGGTCTAGATTAGTAGACTCTCAGAATTTGGGATTTTGTTTCATCATAAAATGTAATGCTGGAGGCTTCTCTTTTGGGTTTTGCTGTTGAAGTGAACCTTTGCATTTGTTAATGAGTCTCTTAGAGATGAAAGATGAATGCATTGGAATGAATGAAGTAGGAGAACCCTTGGGAAACTGATGGAAAAAGTAGATTACAAATCCCCCAGGAAGCACTGGTTGGTCCTCATATAATGTTTGTGAGCTGGCAGTGTTGCTGGAAGAGGCAGAGAATGATTCTCCTGAGCTGTAATCTGATTTGTTGTTTGTCTTTGAGTAATGCTTTTGAGATAAAGGAACCTTGTGCAGAGCGAATGTACAGTCACCATATCAGTTACTCGTTCACTTTGGTTAGACAAAGCTTTATTTAATGCATGGCCAATTTTAAAGCAACCTAAACCTCTGGAAACCTTCCCAGGATCTTTACTTGAGTATATTTAAATGGAATGGGAATCTAGATGATATTACTCTTTAAGTGAAAGTTTCATGCAAAATTTTAAAAAATACCAAAGGATTTGAGGACAGGTATATCTAAACTGGACGTGTATGTATGTATCTCTGAAACCTCTTTGCCTTCTTCCTGATAGTTGGAGATTATCCATATATGGCTTATATTTTGTTGGTTGTCTCAGGTATGTGTGTATAATAAGGTCTATCTATTTGGTTATAGAAAAATACTTCTTTCCATTCCTGTCATTGATAGACATGAATGAGTCAAAGTTTGGGTGGTTCACCAGGTTTTTGTGTCATATCATCAAATTACTCCAGTGATTGAGAACATGTTGGCGGGTAAATCTTGGGATCATTTCTATCCTCCATTTACACAATTGCAATATGTGACTTCCCCAAGATGTTAGTTAGTTCAGAGCATATTTACTTCAGTGTTTGACTTGCAGAGTTAAAACTATCATGTCCTTAATGAAAATATATGTAGTTGTTTCAGTCTTCTTGCCTGCATTTGATTTTCCAAAATTGGAATGCTTGTAGTTGCGATATCAAACTGCATGCTGAGGTTTTTTTTTTTTTTTTTTTGTGATCTGGCATGGTGTGAGTGGTTAAAAGTACTAAAGTTTGCTTTAATAAAAAACCAGGATCCTGTGGGGTTTTATTCCTATTTTATTTTTTTTGAGACAGGTTCTCGTTCTGTCACCCAAACTGGTGTGATCATAGCTCACTGCAGCCTCAAACTTCTGGGCTCAAGCAATCCTCCTGCCTCAGCCTCCCAAGTAGCTGAGACTACTGGTGTGCACCACCACACCCAACTAATTTAAAAAAAAAAAAATTTGTAGAGATGGGTCTTGCTGTGTTGCTCAGGCTGGTCTCGAACTCCTGGCCTCAATTGATTCTCCTGCCTTGACCTCCCAAAGTGCCAGGATTACAGATGTGAGCCACCATGCCTGGCCCTTATTCCTAAATATTGGTGATTTTAGTCTTGTCCCTATCAGTGTATCATGACAATCTTCCTTGTGATAATGGGCATTTGCTGAGTAGAGAAGGAAATAAATGTCACAAGTGGGTTCTGAATCCACCTCAGGCAATATTTTGGGAGTGTTTATACCTCTGCAGATATTTGTCAGTCTTTGCTATCTATACTCTTCATTTTCACAGGCTCAGAGGAGCATCATAATCAAGTCTTTTTTAATATAATAAAACGTATCTCAGAGCTACTTAAACTCTTAGATGAGACGGGGAAAAGCGGAGGACGGAAGGGGGGCTAATAAGGACAGTTCTGTTGGGCGGCTCTGCAGCAGCCTTTCACAGTGAGACAGGGGCCATCGCCTGGAGCAGGCCTGTGGCTCCCCGTGCTGTACTACCGCACTCCCAGGTTTAGTGCCCAGCTCCGTTCTAGATGCTCGTTAATCTGCTGATATACTTTGTGGGGGAGGCAGGGAGAGTTCTAAAGAAAAATCAGATACTCCATGAGCACAGGAAACTTATTTTTTACTCCATTACTGGATACTGGTATATGGTTGTCTCACCATTTATTGCTAATTTTGAGAAAGTTAATGTTTTCCCTGTAATTTTCTTAAACTCTGTTATTCAGAAAACTGGAGTCTTACAAGCATTTGGTTTATAATTGAATACATTTTGTGGTGTTTCCATTGGTTTCTCCTCCCTTAGGGAAACATACGAAATTTGTCACTCTATAAAGGGAGCACAGAGACAGAAATTAGATCCAAGATAGCTCCAGGTGTTCCAAGTCTTGTGCTTTTACGTCTTCCACGCTCTTCATTTTTTTCTGGAGTATCTTACACGTTAACTTAGTGAAATGGGAGGTTAAGTCTCTATCTAGTACTCCTGTTTCATGTATGCTATTGGAGTTCTGTGCTGTTGATAACCACGCCCAGTCCTCAGCAGAGCTGGGGAAAAGATGGTGGCTTTCATCATGAGCCCCCACTGTCCTTGTGCTGCCCTTGGCCACTTTGGACTTGCCGTCCAGAGCACTTGCCGTTGCTCTGATTTCTTTCTATTCAGAACTTGTTATTCAGTACTCTTTCTAAGGGCTTAAGAAATCACCTAATACTGTAAATTCACTTTTGTTTAAGATGCAAATGAAGAGCACTAATATAAGAGAAGCTGCCCCTTTAAACTATGGCTTTGGAGTCCTCCCAGCCGTGTGAGGGTAGCTCACTACTATCGCTGGTGCCCACTGCCAACGTGACACTCTTCCACTACTCCCAAAGCCACTGGCATCATATGCAGCTGCTGACACTGTGACTACTACCTCCCTTGGCAGCTGATGCCTAGATGTCATTCCAGTGAAACTGTGCCCACCATCGAGGGCCTGTCTATGAGCTCTTGGAGCCTTAGTGATGTGCCCTCTGTGAGAAGCACCAGCACCCTCCAGAGCTGGCACTCCAGAGACTGCTGCAGGTGGTGGAGCCAGCTCTCCTGCTGGGTGGGGGAGGGAGGCTCTCGATGCTAATTTATTGCTGTGCCTGAATTGCTCTGCTCAAATGCAATAGAATCGTTTTGCCCCATCTCTTGTGCTATGCTTTCTTATGGTATCAGGGTGATTCTGCCTTGTGATTAGAATGCCTCACAGTAATTTAGAGGGAAGAGATCATTTTGTTCCCCTTTTCCTTGTGATGGGGTTGGGATAATCTGAGTGACAAACCCTATGCTGCTCTCAGAATTCTGTCTAATGAATATAGGACTTCAGTACTGAAACAAACTTGTGGGATGGTCTTGCTTTTTTTTTTTTTTTTAAGGACTTTTGTTTTTTAAATGGGCTCCTCAGATCCTTAAATGGTTAATAAACTCATGGTGAGTTCATGCTGTCTTTTCTGAGCTGTGTACTGGGCACGTCTGGGTCCAGTAAACCAGAGTAGTAAGTGAGACTTGGGGTTAATGTAAAACCCAATCCTTGAACAAAGTGAAAAGGTGTTTTGTGATAAGGTACAAGGTGGACCTAGGAGAAAAATGTCTACCTTTAAATTGGATGTGTGGCAAAAGTGATTTGTCTGATAGGATAACCAGTGTTCCCTCCTATTCCATTTCTCAATATGCTATCCTATGCTATGTGGTAAAGTTATATGAGTTAGCAACTTGCCCTAAGGCAAGGATGTTCTAGGTAATTGAAGCATAGAGGTGGTGTAGGGCTAAAGTTCTATTTATCCCAAACTCGAATGAAAAATTTTTCTGAACCACATTAGATCACCTTTTTCCTTTTGCTTTGTTTAGTGCAAATATACTTAAACTTTATTTTCTCTAGGATGATTACATATTACTATATCAACCAGGATCCTGTCAGGAATCAGGTGACACTAGAATTGGGTGATTTGAGGGGAGTTTATTATTCACAAAGGTGTGGGCAGGGTTCAAGATATGCAATGAGAGATAGAACACTGCTCTGGGGCCAGTCACAATGAGAAGCTTTTACCACCCCTAGACCTGAAGGGGCGAGGGTAGGAGTTAGCTATCCAGGAAACTAAGAACTTCGGAGGGAAGCTGAGTGGCATGGACAGGGCTGCTGGACAGGACCTGTGACCCTCAGTAGAGAAAGGCGGCCAATCCCTGGGGACATGCCAGGCTGGGAGCCAGTGCTGACACAGCCCAACTGCTCCTCCTCCCACTCTCTAGTCTCCTGCCATCATTCCCATTGGCCAAACTCAGGAGTCAGAGGACTGGGAGCCACTGTAGGCCAGCCCTTTAGGACAACCAGTGGGGCCCAGAATATGGTGCAGACAGGGAAGAATGGACCTGGGGAGGCAAGTAGAAGATCCCAGCACTGTCACACTGCCAATGATGAGCTGCCAGCAGGCCCCACATGGAGAAGCTTCTAAAACCAGCGTGGGCGCAGTGTCACACACCTGTAATCCCAGACTCAGGAGGCTGAGGCAGGAGGATTACTAGAACCCAGGAGTTAGAGGCTGCAGTGAGCTATGATTGTACCACTGCATTCCAGCCTGGGTGACAGAGTGAGACCCCTCCTCTAAAAAAGTAAATAAATAAAAATAAAACTTTCATGGAGAGGAATGCTCGCACTCTTGCTTGCCTTGTTATATCTCATCACACAGGTTCTTAGTACAAGGGCATGAAGAGAAACTCCTATTTTTATTATACTGTGGGAGGGTTATATTTTCTACTCTTGTCAGTTCATAGAAAATGTAATGTCCGTCGTTTATAGTCTTGCTCTCGGAATACCTATTTCACCTTAATGTGGAGGGTTTTTTTTTACTGATCTCAGAAAATCTTCCCTAAGTTTTTAAATGTTTCCCTATACTGTAAAATAAATTTTGAACATATCCAGGAAAATCCCAAAGCAAAAAAAACTTTGATTCTGTTTCAGAGAAAACATTGTCAACATTTTGAAATATGGTAGTCCTACATTAATACTAAAAAAAAAAATTTGGATCATATTACAGATTATTTTTCTTGTTTGAACACTTCGATTTTTACTAAATACTATCAATGATATTAATAGAAATTTAGTTTTCAAAAGTTATAAATAATGTTTTATAAATAACAGTACTGTAAATATATTTGTTCATAAATATATTTTTATCTTAAATAAATCAGGATAAATTCTTATTGATAGAATTGCTGGGCATAATAGTATATGCCTTTTTGAAGTTTTTGATGCATATTACCAAATTGCCACAGTTGTTTTTTCTTATTAGATATCTTTACATAAAAAATTAGTACGCTTTGAAACTGGTAAATATTTTCCCTTTTTATCATTTGCTTTTAATTTTATTTACTGTGTTTTTTGATCTGTAGAAGTTTAAAATATTTATATAGTCAAATCTATCCTCTTTTTATTGTATAACATTTTCCTTTTGGCTTAAAAGACTTTTCTTGATCCAAGATCCACCCATATTTTCAAAGTTAAGTGGTTTCTTCTCCTCCTTTGCCTCTCTCCTTCCTTCCCTCCATTTATATAAATAATTTGGTACATAGCCTGAAGGTAGAGATCAAAGACAACTTTTTTCTAAATTGCTAATTAATTTTATAGCAATAAGTAATCCCTCACTATACTAAGTTTAGGACTGTTTGGGGCTTTCTATTTTGATATGTTTCTATATTATATCAGTATCCTAATTATTGTAGCATTGCAATACATCTCAGAAATTTTGGCAGTTCAATTACTTTTGCACAAAAACGTTTTTGTATTTCCTCATATATTCATTCTTCTAGAAAAACTTAGTCTACATAGCTGAGTTTCAAAAGGATACCTTTGGAATTTTTATTGGAATGGCATTAATTTGTAAATTAATGTGAGGTGGAAATGAGAATGCATAGTATTTTCACTAGGAACGTAAAAAACTATTCAAAGGTTTTTATGACATTCAATATATTAAATATATATTTATATGTAAATATTTGTTTATGTGTATGTATCTATCTTATGTATTTTTTCTAAACATGTTTCCAGGCATATTTTTTAAAACAAGTACAATATGAATTTTTTTCTTGTGATTTGTTTATTTTTCCTAGAAGTCTAATGTGTTCCAAGAATCTAGTGACTGAATACAGAGTGAAATAATAGCCACTGGAGACTCCAAAGGTGGGAGGTGGGTGAGGGATGAAAAATTACCTGTTGGGTACAGTATACACCATTTGGGTTATGGGTACACTAAAAGCTCAGACCTCACTGCTACACAATATATCCATATAGCAAAATTGCACTTATATCCCCCAAATATGTTGGAATTAAAAAAAAAAGAATATAGTGACTCAAGCATACCTCCAGCTTTGCCATAGACGATTCCTCCCCATCCCCACCAATGCCAGGGCTTGACTGAGTGAAGGACATATTTGGACTGACTGACCTCAGTAGTCCCTGCCCTCAGTTTTACTGTGGTTTGTGATTCTTATTTGGAGACTCCTTTAAAAGTCTAGTAATGACAAAGCTACAGAAGAAAACACTGCATTTTTTAGCATATATTTTAAACCCTCCTCCCCTACCCCACAGCTATCTGTGGACACCCCCAGGTTCAGATGAAAAAACCTCTGTTCTCAACACTCAGCCCAAAGCTGGGCTTCCTTTCCTGTCCATCTCCCATTTGTTATTATGAAGGATTGCCTGAAACTTTTCATTATTTATTAAGAAATTTAAAAAGTGTATTCTCATGATGTACGTTTCAAGATCTTGAGAAGAAATGAGATTAATGTTTGTGGAATTAAAATGGTACCACTCAGGGAACTGTCAGTGATTTGATTACAAATAGACAAAGAAGAAAAAGTATGAAGAAAGGCACTAATGTTTTCTGAAATGAACCGCACATATTTGGTTTCTGGAAAACACTTTCTCTGCACTTGCAGCTCCTCAGAGCTCGCCTGGGATGGGGGAATGGCATATGTACCGCCCTGCTGAGTGTGAGGCCCGTGGCTTTTGTACAAAAGAGAATGTGGCACAGGGCATTGTGGTTATTGATGGTAAGCAAACTGTCAGTACATGTGGCATCTCCTGGGACTTACTCTCACCACCCAGAGCCTCAGAGTAGTTGGGAACCTCTCTATTTAGAGCATTTTGGATCAAATAGACAAATAACCCATTGCTCAGCTTAGTAAAGATCCACCTACTTTCTAGTTTGTTTCTAATTTGGGTTCCCCTCATTATAAAGTGACAGAGCTGCTTGCCACCATTCCTGGTGAGTCAGACATCCTTGCTTTACCAGCCAGGGAGAGTTCTACATATTTTGGGATATTTTATTAGCTTACTGTAATTTGAGTTTTAATTTCATTGCTAACAGGCTGCATTAGCCAAAATGAATGGATTTTCCTTTAAAGGCATGTGTCCAAACAAATCATCCTGTGTCTTCTTTCATAGTCTAGGCAGTAGGTTTGTTCCTTGTATGTATATTTCATACATATATATATATATATATAATACATATGTGGCATGCTACCATCACTTGCATGGAATGATTGTGATGGTCTAGAGATTGTGATAGTCTGTCAAGCTGTACAGACTAAAGACCAGGGAAGTCTTGCATTTTGTGGGTGTAGGAAGATAGGTATACTGGGAAACTGGAGGTGAAATGAATGTGCTAAGCTTCACTTTACTATAGAGCTGGGAGCTGTGGAAAAGGAAATTCACTTCCCCAACATAAATGGGAGCTAAAGCTTGACTTTTAGGGGAGGGAATGCCAACGTATGGACCAGAGACTCAGGAGTCACATACTGTGTTCAAAGAAATATTAGTAAAGATTTTTGGCTCAGTGGAGTTAGAAGCAAGAGATTAAAATATAGAATCTCAGAATATTAAAAAATGAGAGCTGAAAGCATCTTAGATCATTTTAGTTCATCTTATTCTTTTATAGGTGACAGCCAGTGAGCTTATGACTTGCTGAAAGATACACATAGTTAATGAATTGAAATTACAATTTCGAGAGAATAACAGCCCCAAGTTGGGGAGGCGGTGGAGAGTGGATTTTTTTCTCTGCCAACGTACCAGTATTTAATGATCCAACAAGGAAAACACATGGGAATAGGAGCTTTTTGGTGGGAATGTAAATTAATACAACCTTTATGGAAAATGGCATAGTGATTCCTCAAAAAACTAAAAATAGAACTACCATATAACCGAGTAACCCCACATCTGGGTATGTATCCAAATGTGCTGAAATCAGTATGTAGGAGGGATATCTGTACTTCTGTTCATTGCAGCATTATTCACAATAGCCAAGACATTAAATCAACCTAGGTGTCCACCAATAGATGGATGGATAAAGAAAATGTGATATATATTATACACACAATGGATTACTACTCAGCCTTTAAAAAGGAGGAAATCCTGTCATTTGCAATAACTTGATAAATCTGGAGGACATCGTGCTAAGTGAAATAAGCCAGGCACCAAAAGATAAATACTACATGATCTCCTATGTGGAATCTAATAAAGCTGAACTCACAGAGGTGGAGAGTAGAATGATGGTTATCAGAGGCTGGGATTGGAGTGTGTATGGGAGGGAATGGGGAGTTGTTGATTAAAGAGTACAAAGTTCCAGATAGGAGGAATAGGTTTTGAGATCTATGCACAGCAGGCTTACTACAGTCAATAATAATGCATTCTGTATTTCAAAACAACTAAGAGTAAGTTTCAAATGTATCACCAGAAAAAATGATAGGTAAGCAAACAACTGATGGATGTTCATTAGCTTGATTCAATCATGCCACATTGTATACATACATCGAAATACCCATAAATGTATACAACCATGATTTATCAATAAAAATATTATACTGGTTATTAAAAAAATTATGGGACCTAAAGTGAGTCGATCTGAATAATAAAGGAGAGCATATGAAGGCCATGCTGGCTCACTGGGCATATTTGCAGAAATTGGGCATTTCATGCTGCTTTTTTAATCCTTTATATAAAAATCAAAGAAGGGAATTTAATGTTATTTTTTATACTATGGAAGCTCATCTGAGCAACTTGAAACGAATAAATGTGCTGCTAATCTGTGCATTCTTGCAAAGCTCCGGTGAGGCTCATTCAGTTAACGTTAACTGAGCCGCAGTTAGTGGGGTAATCTGTGTGGTGTATGTGTACTTGATATTAGGAGGTACATGAACAAACATTTTTATTATAAAAGTTATTTCAGTAGTTTTATTGTGTCTGAATATAAAACCAGCACATTTAGTCTACTTTGAGGCCTTTTAGGGAAGATTAGAATGAGGTTGATATGCCATATCCTATGCTGCATTTTTACAAACATCTCCTTTCAGTAGTCTTCTTTCTCAAAACTTCTATCCAGGTGGCCCTGTTTTTCTTCTGTCCTGCCAAACCTCCTTCATCTGTTGCCAGCCTCCGAGTGTTCTTTCGAGTATTCTTTCTCTGGATCCTCCACCAAGCAGCCTCTCCAGCGTCCTGGCTTTGGCTTCCTCTGCCCCAGCCCCAGAATACCTTTGCATTTGTGGTTTAGTTCCTTCCTCTCAGTCTTGCCTTCATGTGCTTATGGCCATCGAGTAGCTCAGCAAGCAGAGGACAGGACGCTCCTTTGGATCCCCTCACCACAGAAGGCAGCTGGGAAATTGTAAACAACAATTTTTTCTTCTTCTGTAGAAAGAACAAATCGTTCTATTTCTGAAAAATATCTAAACCCAGAGTTTCCATATGTAAACTGGAGCATTCCCCCTCCAGATAAAGGGAAGCACTGGATGAAGGGCTGAGAACATGCGATGAGAACGCAGAAGGGAAAGGAAAACAGAACCAGGGGAATCCTGAGGACGTGTTAAGTCTGGCATTATCTTTACTGCAGGTTTTGTGGGTTTGAGCGTCAACTTGACTTGAGTTTGAAGCTTGCCTGCGTCATGTGCTAGCTGTGATTTGGGGCAAGATATTTAATTTCTCTGGGTCTGTCTTTGTAAAAATGAGGATAATGATGATAATTTAAATGCCTATTGTAAAGATAAAATGAGATATATACGAAGTTCAACTGCATCACAAGTGACCTTTCCAAAGCAAGTTTTTATTGAAGTATAACACACTGGTAGAAAATTGTGTGAATTGTAAATGTACAGATCTATTAATTATAACAAAGTGAATACACCCATGAAACAACCATGAAGATCGAGACATAGTACATTTTCGGCACAAGAGAAGCCCCCGTCTTGTCCCTTTCCAATCACTACAGTTTCCCTTTTCCTCAAAGGAAACCACTTATCCTGACTTCTAACACTATAGATAGGTTAGTTTCGTCTTCTTTTGAAGTTAATATAAATTGAATTATTTTGTGTGGGTTTCTTTTCACTCTCTTAATGGTACCTTTTGATGAACAGAAATTCTTGGTTTTACTTTGAGTCTTGTTCTTATGGTGAAGCCATTTTGAGCCTTGTTAAGGTAATCTTTTCCTAACCCAGTCATAAAAATATTCTCCTAAATTATCTTGAAAAAGCATCAGTACTCTTCATTTATCGTTTAGACCTACAATATACTGGGCATTGATTTTTACCTATGAGTTAAACTGAAGTCTAGTCTTTTTTTGTCCATACCCAAATTACCCAAAATTATTTATTGAAAAATCTACTTTTCCCCACTGCACTCTATTCTGTTACACTGTTCTCTAACCTCGTCTAACCTTGTACCAGTTTGACTCAATGACTTGTACCAGCCGTCTTAGTGACTGTAACTCTACAATCAGTCACGATAATCTACGAGAGTATGCCTTTTGGTTATGCTCAGCTCTTTGTATTTCCATATAAAATACAAATAGCTAAAAACTATTCTATGCAGAATCAAGCAATATACAGTTTTTAAATAACTGAGACATAAAAGTTTTCACTAAAAACCATAAGAAACAATTGCAGCCTGCATTTTCCAGAAGCCGTAATTGGCCTTATGTCTGCCTCATGGTGGGATTCCTAACTTCTTTACCTCCCCTTTGATGTCTGCGAAGTGTTTAGTTCTCTTTCTCTCTGTCTGCTCTGCTGTAATCATCTCTGGTGGAAGAGGGAAAGGGTAACTGGATTTGATAAAGCAGATTGCTCGCTCTTCTCAGTATGAAATAGTCTGGGTTTGGAGGTCTTCTTACCTTTCTTATAGAAATGATTTTTTAAATCCTAAAAGGTGTTTTTATTTTCTACGCTTTTTTGGGGAAAAGTTACCTTTACTTGATGGAAGCTCACATAAAGATGAAATGCTGTCACAGCCGTAGTTGAGGACTTAATAAACACAAGAAACTTTAGATGGGAAAAAAAACAATCTTTTAATTGAAAAGGTCTTATAGAGATATTTCTAAAGAGTGTATTGATAAGATGGTGCAGTATAATAGGAAATAATATATATTTTACTGGTATAATGGGAAACATATATTTGGTCTCTGTCCCAATATTTGGTCTGTGTCATTTCCAGACACAGAGCTCCTAAAACCTTTTGAATTTCCTGAGTGAGAAGAGTAATAGGAGCATCTTTTGTTATTCATAATGAGCCCATTTCAACTGTACTTAAGTTTATGGTAATGAAATGACTCTCATGAGGGAGTTAGTCACCAGAAAGTCCAAGCTTTGATTAGAGGATTAGAATGCTCAGCACTACCTTCCACTCCTGGGGTAGGGGAGAGGGACTAGAAATTGAGTTTTTCCACCAATGTCCAATGATTTTATCAATCATGCCTACATAATGAAATCTCCATTAAATACCTCTAAATGACGGGGTTTGGAGATCTTCTGAGTAGCAAACATATCGACATGCTAGAAGAGTGGTGTACCCCAACTCCATAGGAGAAGAGGCTCCTGTGCCCTTTTGGACCTTGCCCTGTGTACCTCTTCTTCTGGCTGTCCATTTGTATCCTTTATAATGAGTTATAATAATAAGTTTAGCATTTTCCTGAGTTCTGTGAATCTTTCTAGAAAATTATCAAACTTGAGGTGGGAGTGTTGTGGGAACCCCTAAATTTGTAGCCAAACTGGACAGAGGTGTGGGTAATCTGGGCACCCAGGACATGTGACTGGCATCTGAAGTGAAAGCAGTCTTGTGGAACTCAGCCCTTAAACCTGTGGAGTCTGATGCCAATTCTGGGTAGTAGCTAGTGTCAGAATTAAATTGAATTGTAGGACATACCAGTTGGTGTCAGAGAATTGGCGTTGCTACTGGAGAATTGGTTGGTGTCAGAAAAAAACATCATATGGGTGAAATAAACTACCTTCTTTTGGAAGGTTTATTTTAGTCCTTGATTCTGTGCATGTGTATTTTTTTTTTTTTAATTTGAGACAGGGTCTCACTCTGTCACCCAAGCTAGAGTGTAATGGCATCACTGTAGCTCACTGCAACCTCAAATTCCTGGGCTCAAGGGATCCTCCTGCCTCAGCCTTCTGAGCAGTTTGCAACTACAGGCATGTACCATTGTGCCCAGATAATTTTTTAATTTTTTTGTAGAAATGGGGTCTCGCTATGTTGCTCAGATTGGTCTCAAACTCCTGACCTCAAGCAATCCTCCCACCTAAACCTCCCAAACAGCTAGGATTACAGGTGTGAGCCACTGTGCCTGGCCCCATGCATGTGTGTTTTGCATGATTGTGACCATGCTGAGCTCAGTGTTTTTATTCAGTTCCTTCTATCCTATGACTATTTTCCGATTTTTTCAGTCTTTATAATAACCATTTTTAGTGGCCACATGCTGATAGTTTTCATAAACTATTTTAAATCAATGATTTTTACATTTCAGCTGGGAAACGTGAATCTCAAGGCAAGTGATCACCCTAATTATTCATAGTATCCATGTAGTCTTTGAACTGGAAGGAACCTTGAAGAACGTTATAGTTCTCTCCTTGTTCAGGTGGAGAAATGAATGTCCAGAAAGGTCATCACGCTTGCTAATTAGTAGTGGAACCAAGTCTAGAGATTACGTCTTCTGACTTCCACTCTAGTGTTTACTTTTTCTTTCCATTTGTAATGTAGCCCCTTTTTTCTCAGCCCATTTCAAATTCATCTTTCTCCCAAATTTTTTCATTCATCCTGATTAAAGAGTACACATCCAATTCTCAGGAAGGATAGAAGAAGGAAGCAGCCTGAAAATAATAATAAAAAACTTCATAATCATTATATATAATGATTGTACATCTTTTTCATGTATTTATTGACCATATGAATTTCCTCTTTCATGACTTGTTTGAGGTGTCCTTTGCCCTTTTGTTAATTGGGTTATTAGGGTTTTTTGCCTTACTGATTTGAAGGAGCTTTTTACATGTTAAGGAAGAAAGTTCTTTTATTGTTGTATATAATGCAGTCTTAGTCTCCAGCTTGCCATGTCTTTTACCTCATAGTGTATTTCATTATACAGAAGTTTTATATTTTACGTAGTAAAATCTCCTTCAGATTTGTTGTTGTTTATGGTCTTAAGGAGGTGATATCTTTATCTAGACCTTGTGCCAATTCTCTATCTTTGTGTGTTAATGTAGTTTTAAAGTTATTTAAATATCTGGTCATTCAAATCACCTCAATTTGTTCTTTTTTTCTCTAAATTTTGTTTGGGTACTTATCCACATACACTGTTGTAAATGAACTTTAAACTCAGTTTCTCAAGAATCTATGAAATTGGAATTCCAATTATAATTACATTAAATTTATTGATCAATATGAGGGAATATTATGATACTGAGTTTTCCCATTCAGGAGCATAATTCGTCTCTCCAGCTTTACAGGATTTCTTTCATGCTCTCTAGTAAACTTGTGCAGTTTTCTTCTTATAGCTTTTGTGTACTTAAATTTGTTTCTGGATTATAAATGGGATTTTTTCCTATTTTTTTTATTGTTGGCATATCAAAGCAATTGATTTTAATGGTTCTTTAAATTCTGACTTTATACTCTTATTGGTTCTACTAGTTTTTTAGTTGAGAGATTTGGATTTTTTTTTAGGCAGACAAATCATGACAATTCGTATTTTTTTATTGTAGTAAAATATACATAACATAAAATTTCCTGTCTTCGCCATTTTTAATTGTATAGTCCAGTAGTGTAAGTATAGTCACAGTGTTGTACAATGGTTCTCCAGAATTTTTTCATCTTGCAAAATCGACACCATACCCATTAAACAATTCCTGCTTCCCCTTGCCCCCAGACCCTGGCAATCACCATTCTACTTTCTGTTCGTATGAATTTGACTACTTTAGATACCCCATATAAGTGGAATCATACAGTATTTGTCTTTTTGGACTAGCTTATTGTGCTTAGCTTAATGTCCTTAAGGTTCATCCATGTTGTAGCATGTGATAGGATTTCCTTCCTTGTAAAGGCTGAATAACATTTCATTGAATGTACCTACCCTATTTTCTTTGTCCATTCATCCATTGATGGACACTTGGGTTGCTTCTATGTTTTGGCTATTGTGTCTAATACTGCTCTGAACACATGTGCAAGTATTTCTTCAGAACTCTGTGTTCAATTCTTTTGGATATATACCTAGAAGTGGAATTGCTGGATGATATGGTAATTCTATTTTTTATTTTTGAGGAACCTCCGAACTGTTTTCCGTCTAGAGTTACTGCACTGTTTTGCATTTCCATCAACAGTGCATAAGAGTTCTAACTTTTCCACATCCTTGCCAACATTTATTTTCTGTTTTTTTTTTTATTAGTGGCCATGTTAATGGTATGAAGTGGTATCTGATTTTGGTTTTGATTTGTATTTCCCTAATGATTAGTGATGTTAAGCATCTTTTCACGTGTTTATTGCCATGTGTATGTCTTCTTTGGAAAAATCTCTATTCAAGTCCTTTGCCCAATTTTCAATCAGGTTGTTAACATTAGAAAATAAAACACAAATTGTTAGCTATTTTTTCCCAGTCATTTTCTACTGGCTAGGACCTCCAAAACAAAGCTGAAAAAGTAGTGAGTAGTAGACATTCTTTTGTTGTTCCTGATTTTAAAGACTTCCTTCTAATATTTTCCAGTTAAGTGTCATGTTGGTTGGAGACTTTTGGTCAACAATCTTTACTATAGACCTAGGCCTCTAAGTGTTTTTATCACAAAAAGTAGTTTGAATTGAATGCATTATGAGTATATTTATATATGACCATGTGAGTCATGTGATTTTTTTTCTTCAATCAATTTAGTGAATTACATTTTAGACTTATTAACATGGAAACATCACTATATTCTTGAGTTCTATCTGGTCATAATGAAATGCTGAATTTCATTTGCCAATTTTTCTGGTCATTTTAAATAAGGAAAAGTCTTAACGAAAACAATCAACTATGTGAATTCAAGATAATGCAAATTAAAGGAAACTGTGGAGATATTTTCTGTGTTTTAAGTAGTGAAATAGATAATGATTCTACACTAGAGCACTAGATTTGTTAAAATGCAAACAATAACCAAATGGTTTTCAGATCTGTCCTCTGTACTATTCTCTGAAGTTATTTTTTCTTAATATTAGGACTTCTTCAGTGTATCACCATTGAAGATAAGTACAAGTGAACTTTGATAAAAAGCCACTATTGTGTGTTGAGCTACATGGCATGGCTAGGATGACTCCTAGGGGATTTCTTTTGACTTTGTTAGAACACATATTCTCTCTTGCGGTGTAATCTTAGAAGTTGCAGGTAAATGGCTATGACCTCAGGGTCACAGATGCTCCTAGATCATCTCTAACTCTTATTTAGTAATAACTAGCACATTATTAGTGTCTAATTCATCGATGCTATTATTAATTTCACTATTACAAATAATGTATTCATTTAGCAAATATTTACTGAAGCATCTGCTATGTAATGCTAAGTGTGATAGGTGCTTGGAACAAAAAGATGAGTAGGACAAGATCTTTGCCCTTAAGCAGCTCATGATGGTTCTTTCTTTCTTTTCCTTCTTTTCTTTCTTTCCTTTCTTTCCTTCTCTCTCTCTCTCTCCCTCTCCCTCCCTCCTTCCTTCCTCTCTCTCCCTCCCTCCCTCCCTCCTCTCTCTCTCTCTCTCTCTCCTCCCTGTCTCCCTCTCTCGCTCGCTCTCTGTTTCTTTCTCTCTTTCTCTCTCTCTCTGCTTCTCTGTCTCTCTCTTCAGAAGATAGGTAGGTAGATTACAAAGAGTAGGGTGGTAGAGAGGTGAAACATATACAAATATATAAAATAAGTGCGATAAAACATTCTAGGTGCTCTTATAAAATAATGAATAGCATGTAGTGGAAGACAAAGAAGAGTGTTATCAGTCTTACATAATTAGGACAAGCCTCCTGAGCTGACCTGGAAGAGGATAGTCTGGGTAAGTCAGGTGGAGGCAAGGTAGAACAAACATGCGGAGGAAAGACAGAGCAGTGCTTGTTTGTAGTAAATTATGATTGATAAATAAGAGACAAAGGAATGGTATGCAAGGGACTTGGAAGAAACCAGGTCTTGTTAGGGAGAGAGTTTATATGGCATGCCATGTTGAGGATCATGGGCTGTAGACGATGGTGGGGGCGGGGGAGCCACTGAGAGGTTTTAGGCAGGGGAATAACAGAACAAAATGTGGGTTTTATAAGACTCCAGAGTGGTTGAGGATGAACTTGGGTCTGGGAGGGAGGCAAATGGCTGCTGTGGGGAAGTGAGAAGAATTCTTAGTAGTAGTCCAGAGGATGGATGATAGGGGCAACCAATGACTTCTGTTTTCTTGTGAACAGATACATTCAAAATCTGTATCATTCATAATACCAAGTGATATGGGATCAGAGATAATAAAAAATAGTAGATAACCTTAGTTTCATTTTAGGTGATGGCTCATACCTCTTTTCTTGCTAAATGTATTGCCAGGGCTATTAGAGAAATAGAAAGAGATAACTTGAATTTAAACTCATTTATTTGTCCCAGGCTGAAATATGCGTTCAGCTCTAGGTCAATTTTCCTGACATGAACTCACGTAAAACTAGTTGTCTAAAACGGATTTACCTAAAAAACAATTTTCTCCGTAATCAATTTTTAACAACAAGTGATCATCATATTTGCAACACTCAAACAAAATAATCTACCACCATTCCACCGGCGTCTCTGTGATGAGCCACATACTTTCCGAGAGCATCAGCTGCTCCATCCTAGCCAGCAAAATCAATATCTCGTGCCTATCAAACTTGGGAAGTTAGTTTTTATCTTTGCTCCTTTATCTTTTATATTCTGCCCACCTTGCCCTCAGTTCCCATTTTGCTTCCTTTATAATGCCTTTGGCTCTCTCACTTTCCCATGACCTCTTCTAAATTCCTTGGCCATCATATACTGCCTGTGATAGCTCTTTTATTATTATTTTTGTTGAGTTCTTATTTAAATCTTGCATTGTTTAATATTTTATATATTTGTTTTATCCACCACTTTGGTCTTTCTTAGTCTTCATTGGGAGGAAGAAACAATCTAGGGGAGCCTGTTTCAATTCAGGTATCTGGAGTGGGGTCCATGAATCTGCCTTTTAAACATGGTGTCCAGGCATTTTGGATATAGAAAGGTGCTTGATGATCAGTCTTTTAACTGGGGGACACAGAAGAATCTTCCAAGGGGTACAGTAGAGGTATGGCTTATTTTGAGCAAATTACTTTTCAGATCCTCAGCTTCCATTAGTACTCTTAATTGAAATGAATGTTTCATCCAATTTTCAAAGGAAAGGCGTAAGTCTCACCTGTTTCAAATCCTGCTATGATATGTTGCTCAGATATAAAAAAAACCCAGGGTGTTACAATAAGAACAATTACAAAAATAATGGTATCTGGGGATCCTTCTTTATTAAAATATCAAAAAACCTGTTTTATGTTTAATAATTATTAAATTTTAATATGTGTTGTTTTCATGGTTAGGTCCTAACAAAATTATGATAACTCAGTCCAGAAGGAAGCCTAAAACTACAATTCTTGTGATGACAGGAAATTTTTAAAAATCAAATTATGTTTATATGTATATCCCCTGTAAATTATGAGAGTGAATAATATTATAAAAGACATTTAAACATAAAACTGTGTGACTTTGGATAAATTCTGTGAAAATGTTTTAAGGGCTAAAAAGGAACCATGTAAAATTTCTGAATGTTAAAGCAGAATTTATTTGTTCACACCCTTTTTAAATGGATGATGCTGGCTAGCAAATCACCATGTTCTTAGATTCCATTAGCTATATTTAAGAGAGTGATGTAATAGTTTTATTTTAGATACCGATATTCATGAATTCCTCAGAATTTGTCCTATGCAACTATTTAGAATGAATGAAAATGAGAAGTTTTAGGTGTCAATTTAATTATGTGTGAGGTATATGTTATTTTTTAGAAAAATCTTAGCGGGTATGTGAACAAGAGTTTGAAGAACACTGTTCTAGTTTACACTTTGAAAAATAGTACACCCGAATCACCTGTGAGCATGTTAAAAATGTAGATTACTGGGTCTCATCCAGGAAGGATAACATGCATGATTATAGCTGACATTTATTGAGTTAGTTCTGTGTGCACAAGCATGTGAAAGTGGCAGACTCATTCTACAGAAGTGTCGTTACTGTTTATCTTTCCCCGGGGCATGGCGAATTTCCTTTCACTATGGCTTGCTGCCTGGTTTTCAGTTGTTATAACCAGAGCCTAAGGTTACAAAGGACACAGCCAATTCCCTCAAGTATGAGCCTGCTCAGAGAACTGCCCCCTTCCCCCACTACGCCACCTGCCCCCATCCCCTGCTCCTATGGAGTCAGCTCAGCCTATCTATACAGGCTCTCAGAGGAGATTTGGTGTTTTTCTCCCCCACCCACTCACGCCTTTCTTCCCCTCCTCTCCCAAACTCAGATCAGCTGTAGGGGGTTTGAAGCGATGAGGCTGTGTAAGAGAGTGGGAACTGTAGTTATCTCTACCAGGAACAAAGAGGTTCTGTCCTGCTGTAACGTACCTGGAGAACCATCCAGCTTCTGTGCCAGGGTTGTGAGCTGATCTTCTAGAACTCTGGGACTGGCCTCTGGAAGGTCAGCAAGAAAGGAGTGTAATTTCTGTCTTATTTATTTTATTTGACAATTTTTAACAAGGATCAAAAACTAAGTTACTGAAGGCTCAAGGTCATTTTTAAAATCAAACATGAATCCCTGATAAAGATGTGTAAGACAAAAGAACAGAAGGAAATACAGCAAAATTCTAACAGTGGTTATCTTAGAAGGGGTGGAGTTTCCTTTGTTTCCTAAATTCTATATAGTATGCTCACATTGCATTTATAATTCTAAAATATTTTCTAAGTTAAATCGTCCTTTTTGAAAGAAAGGATACTAGGCACTCATAGATGGTACAAGTGGACACTATGCTCCTTGCATTATGAGTATTTCCATGTTTCATTGATGATAATAACAGCAATATGAATATTGTGTTTTACACCTGCCAAGCCCTTGGAAATGAACTACTGCACATTTTTTTAAATAATTAAATTTTATTCGTTATTATAATGCTATAAGGTAGGTAATTAACCATATTTTACTGTTAAGGATATTGCAGCAGAGAAGTTTTACACTTTCTTGTACTACAAAGCTAGTACAAAGAGCAGTCAATACTATTTGGACCCTGGTAATTAGCTCCAGAACCACTGTTTTGCACTATTAAACTGACAGATATGTCAGCTCACCCTGGGGGCCATGCTAACTTCTTTCAGAATAAATGTAGGTAGGGACATTTCTAAGAACTTGAATGAGGATTTACTTTGGAATGAACAGAAATAAGTATCGAGCATACAGTGATAATGAATGGATAAAACGCTATAATGTGTTCTTATATGAAGTTACGTGTGGAGGAAGTATTTCACATAATAGGCACTTAGCAAATAATCTTATTAGAAGTGCATTTTTTTAAATAAGTATCACTTAAGCACCTCCTACAGACCAGGCTCTTCTGGACGTTTCAATTACATCAGTGTATCAAAGCAGAAAAATATTCTGGCCTCAAGGAGACAAGAAACATAGCATCTCAGTCTGTTTTTTGCTGCTTATAATAGATCCCTGAAACTGAGTAATTCATAAAATACATTTATTTCTTACAGTTATGGAGGCTGAGAAATCCCAGATTGAGGGGCTATATCTGTTGAGAACCTTCTTGCTGCTGGGGACTCTGCAGAGCCCTGAGTCTGCACAGGGCATCACATGGCGAGGGGGCTGAGTGTGCTAAGACAGATCTCTCTTATCTTGTAAAGCCACCTGTTCCCCTCCCATGGTAACTTATTAATCCATTAATCCATGAATAAATCAATCCATTCATGAGGGCAGAGCCCTCATGATCCAATCACGTCTTAAAGGACCTACCTCTCAGTATTGCCACATTGGGGATTAAGTTTTAACATGAGTTTTGGAGGGGACGTTGAAGCCATAGCACATAGTAAATAAATTGTATAGTACAACAGATGGGGATAAATGCCATGGAAAAGAAAAGCAGGCCACAGGGGATTGGGATTGTGGTGGCAGGTCTAGTGGCCATTTTAAATAGCGTGGTTAGGGTAGGGTTCATTGAGAAGTTGACATTTGAACAATGAAATGAGAAAAGAGAAAAATAAAGGACTGTAGGAAAAAGGAACAGCCTGTGCAAAGGTGCTAAGTATGGAATGGGAGTGGTGTGGTCTACATAACTAAAGCAGTTAGCTAGGAGAAGCAGGTTCTAGAAGCAATGTAGAGCCAGAGGTTCTTTATTGAGGTCTAAGGACCTCTAAGGGATCCATGGATAGAATGTAGGAGTCTGCTAATTTAGATGGGAGAAATTTTCATTTTAAAATTTTTAATATCTAATTGAAATTTAATATTTTCTTCCGTTGTGAATGTAGGTAGCAAACCTTGGTAATTTAATAGAACCTATGCTATGACCTTGTCAGCAATAGAAATCATAGATATTATCACATCATTATGGTTGTTGCAGACATCCTAAAATGTTCATAATCATTTACAAATTATGTTATACATGACACAAGATCTTGTTATTTAATGTGTTAATAAAGTACATATGTTATTATATCACAATTTAAAACATTTTGACAACTAAATTGTCAAATCTATTTTATTTTATAAATTTAAAACCATTATTCTGAGAAGGGGTCCATAGGCATTGCCAACTGCCAAAAGGGGTCCATGGCACAAACAGATGAAGGAAACTTTTATGTAGAATATTGTTTGTAGGATATTGTTTGACATTGGCTTTTGTGCTGGGTGACATGGGGAAATGTTAGAGAATGTGAGCAGAGGCATGACATGATCTTCCTTGCATTTGGGAAGGCGTCCCCCTGGCTGTTATGCTGAATTAGAAATTGTGGTGGGAGGGTAAGTGGACCCAGAGTCACAGGGAAACCAGTTATTAGGAGATTATTTTGGTAACCTAGGCAAGCGATTGTATTTGAACAGGAGATGGTGGCTTGGACTATGGTTATGGTAATGGAGACAGTAAAAGGTAATCAGATTCTGGATTTATTTTGGAGATAGAGCCATCAGGATTTCCCAAAAAGTGGGAAGTCAGGGAGATGAGTCAGGCATAATCTCAGGGTTTTTGACCTGAGAAATGGAAGGATGCAGTTGCCATGAATGGGAGAAGACGACTACAGGTAAAACAAGCATGTGGTGGGAAGACTGGGCATTGTTTCTGATATGGTAATCTTGAGATGTTGATTTGGCATGCATGAGTAAATATTAAGCAGACACTTGGATATATGAGTGTGGAATTAGGGACGAGGGCTTCTGAACTACAGATAGATATTGGGAAGTCATTTGCACATATAAAAGTTATTGTTTAAAACTTTAAGACTGGATGAAATGGTGAGTGTAGATGTAAAAGAAGAATCAAGACTGACCCTGGGACCTCTAACAGGAAAAGATTGAGATGAAGAGGAAAAATCAGCAAAGAAAACTGAGAAAGAGCCTCCAGGGGGTAGGAGGAAAACCAAGAGATTGTGGAGTTCTAGATGCTAAGTGAAGAGAGTGGAGCAAGGAGCAGGGAGAGGTAGTGTGCTAAATGATAAAACAAGTGAAACTAGGACTGAGAATTAACCACTGAGTTTTAGAAGCATGGAGGATATTGGTGGAGGTGTCAGGATAAAGGTCTAATTTGGAGTGGGTTTAAGGAAGAATGGTAGTTGAGAACAGTATGTAGGCAACTTTTTAAAGAGGTTTTGCTGCAAAGGAACAACAACAACAAAAAATGGAGTGGTAACCAGTGGGGTAAGTGGGCAAACAAAAAGATTTTATTTTGTTCTAATTAAGATGAGAAAAATAACAACATTTTTGTTTGCCAGACAAAAATGTTTCCCTCAGTAGAGAGGGAAAATTTGATATAGCAAGGGGGAAGACTTGGAATGATGCCTTCAAGAAGACGAGAGGGATAGGAAAGGGGTTCTGTATTAGGAAAGGGGTTGGGGTTGGCTTTGTCGGGAATGTGGACAGCCATCTCTAGTAATAGATCCCAGGGCAATGAGTGTGGTAGGTGGGAGGATGTTGCGGTGGAAGAATGTAGATGTGTAGTTCTGTCTGCTTCAGTTTTGTCAATGAAGTAGGAAGCAATGTTATCAGTTTAGAGTGAAGTTGAAACAATAATAGCAAAACACCAGCTAGCCATATATAATATGCCTGTGTGCCAGGTGCTACTCAAATCACTGAACAAATATTAACTCTAATCTTTACAACAATCTTGTGAGGGTAGGTATCATCATTATCCCCATTTACAGATAGGAAACTAAGACATAACAGGTATAATAACTCCCCCAGGTCCCACTACTTGTAAATGGCATAGTTAGGATTCGAAGCAGGCTCTGGGGCTGGAGTCTGCTCTCTGTCGTGATGCTACACTGCCTCCGATCTATGACTCCATCTACAGTAGTCATGATTTGCCTATCAAGTGAAATCAACTCTTCAATGCTGGATTGAAACCAGAGTTCCACACTTAAACCTGGAATACTTTGTATAAGTTATTTTAGTTGTGCAAATAACACTACAGACAGTGCACTACTTATGATGGTTTGACAATGATTTTTTGACTTTACGATGGTTTATTAGGATGTAACTCCGTTGTAAGTTAAGGAGCTTCTGTAGTGTGTTGCAGAAAACTTATAAAACACACAAATATTTTCCATACAAACAGAAGAAAATAAAAATAATTTATCAAATATTTGAATAACTATGGAACACAGGTAGGGAACTTTTTTGTGTTGAAAGGCTCCATTAATTTAGCTGTAATCAAATAAGGCTGCATTCAAGAAACTTCGATTAGATACACTTAGAATGTACATTATTTTGTAAAAAACTACTAAATACTTAATTTCAAATCATGAAAATTATTTGTTAATTTTAGTGTTAACTAACCTTGTAATGACTTTGTTGTGTCTGCTTTTTGTTGGAAAGCATTTGAATATTTGGCTGCAGCATGGAGGTCCACGGTTTCAGCTGATCCTCTAGATGGGTATCATTAATTTGTGACCTTAAGGGCATCTTGATTTGGGTTAGGTAGGAGAATGTAGATTCACATAAATAACTGGTTGAAAAGCAAGAAAGCATTTTTGGGGCATGTTGTCATCTACTGAGAGCTCAATCAATTCCATCTGTAGTTCTTCAGATGCCTTGGTGATATCAACTAGGTAAGGTTGAAATGCTAATTTGAGTGTGATGTCATGATTCTCAAAGCCAGTGAACCTTTCATTGCATTCTCCAATCAATAGGTCTATAACAGCTGTGTATTCTTCCAATGATTTGCATATATCATCCTGACCATCATTGACCTTTGCCAACTGGGGAAAGTGTTCATCCAAAATTTCCTCTTGAAAAAGCAATGTTTTGAAAAAAGATAGATTTTTTTCAAAAATGCCTGTATTTTTTGCCACATATCATATATATACTTAGTTTTTAGCTTGCAAAGAAATATTCAAGTTGTTTTGATTTGACATGATATCACACAGAAATGCTACATTCCTATAGAAAGCTTCTTTCAATAATTCACATTGCTGATTCTGTTCTTCATAAAATTTAACTGTCTATTCTCAGATATAAAATTTTGGCTAACACCTGTCTCTGTGATAGCCAATGCACTTTAGAATGATATGGCAAATCCTCTCTGAATACCTCATTCAACTTCTAGCAGGTTGTGAAACTGATGATGCCATATTGCATCTGCAGGAATATAGTTAGCAATACTTATAACTTGTTGCAAAGTGTTACTTTAAATAGTAGCTTTAGCACACAGATTTTTACTGATGCAAGATACAATGAAAAGAAATAAGAGCATCTGGATCTGTTAATACTTTTTTTTTTAAATCTGGCAATAAACCCTTGGTGTTTTCCTGTCATGGAAGGTGTACTGTCTGTACATACACTCACTAAATTTACCAAATTCAGTCCAACTTCATGACATTTATGTTGAAAATTGAAGATATCTATTCCCTGTGCTCTGTTCACAAGAGTGCCTCAAATGAGTAACTCTTCGTAGAAAAGAAAGTCTTCTGTTATGACCCCAATGAAGCATAGAACCTGTACCAAGACAGTGGTATCAATTGATTTATCCAAAGTGATTGAATAATATGTATTTTCCTTTCAATGTATTGCATGAAGTTGTTCTGTTAAGTTAAAGGCTAATTGGTGCTGCCGATCAATTATGGTTCTCCTTGAAAGAGGCAGTTGTTTGTACTTTGAAACATTATTGAGGTCTAAGCATCCCACAACTTCAACAGTGCATTCTTTTACAATTTCTACGTCACTAAATGGCTTCCCTTTTTTCTCCAACTATATAGCTACTTTTTAAGTTGCTTCAGTGTCATTATTTCCAAGTCTTATTGATGGTTGAAAGAATTGTCTTTGCTTTTGCTTTTCATCTTTTAATTTCTGCAATACAACCTTTCACACCTCTACCTCTAATTTAAAATATTTGTGGTCCTTATGAGTGTTACAATGCTGATGACCATTGAATTTTTTTAATGTTGATATTGTGGTATCATAAAATAAGCAAATCATGGTACCTTTAGCAGAAACAAGATCATATTGCAATTCCCAATCCTTATTAAAAAATGTGTTTTTCCTTCAGCGTTCTCTTGGTCTTCTTTGATGAGATGGGCTGTTAAGCACTCAGAGTTTAAAAATACTGTTGAGCTGTGCAACTACTCACAAATTCCACTTCAAACAGAAACACAGGGCACCACTGACAAAAGCTGAGAATAGACTGGAGTACTCGACCCCCATAAAATCGCACCAACCAGCCTCGTGCAGTAGTGGCATCAGTCAGGTGGAGGAAGTTAGAATTAAATCATGAGCACAGCAGCCATCAATTTAGCCCTTATGGTTACTAATATTCTAAGTGCTGGTTAATCTGGGAGGATTATCTCTTTGAAACTTATTCATTGGCATTTTAAATACTTTCATTTTAAAAATAAAATAAAAATATAAAAGATTAAATGTATTAATAAAAATAAAAGGATTTGTTCTGTAAAATTTGGATTCAGTCAAAAGGCCACACTTAAGTACCTAGAAGGCCACATGTGGCCTTAAGGCTGCATGTTCCCCATACCTGCTATGAAGTGTTAGTGGGTAATATTAGTTTAAGAAATGCATTGTTTTAGAACTTCTAAGTTATATTTCTGCCATTATAACAACATTGTAATAAATACTTACATCTGCCTTTGAATATATTCCAGACTTTTGGTTGAGGGGGCAGGGTTCAAACGAAGAGTGCTTAAAAACATTGTGCACACCTGTTCAGTCTTTTATGTAATTGCCAAAGTAACCTCTTAAAAGATAGTATCCATTCCTCTTTCTTAACCAGTGACCCTAAGTGTGCTACAAAATGGAATAGTATGGTGTCTGCCTCTATAGATTAAAGACAGTAAGTTAGGTAAAATGCTTAGCACAATGCCTGGTTCATAGAAAAAAGTCAATAAATGTAATAGTCATAGTAGTTCTAGCAGCAGTAATTGTTATTTTTGTTGATGATAATATTTCATGATTATATTTATTGATTTTTATCCAACATTGGGCTTCATGACTTAAAAGTGTTACCCAAATAGACAAAAATATCTTACTGCTTTATTAATATTTCTTTGATTTTAAAAAAAGTTGAGCATTTGTTCTTATGTTTCTAGAACATGGAAACATAATGACTGTGACTTTCTGTTTCTATGACATCTGTTACCACAGTAACTGAAGCAATGAGCTGTAAAAGGAATGCATGAATTTCATGAGCCTGGCTCCAGCTTACTGGTTATGAGAGCCAAAGGGGATAGAGCAACCTGAGGCTGTAGAATCTGATTCTGGATACATCTGGCTGCTTATTCAGCTGTGGCTTTTCTATTAGGGGCAGCTGTGGACATGGCACCAGGAGTCACTTTCATGAAATGAAGCACATGATGACAACTGGAAGAAGGGGAAGAGTACATATTGCTAAAGATGTGATGGATATAGTAATGGCCAAGAGGGAAAAAAAAAACATGAATGGGTGGGGATGAGTTGGTGCTTCCTAGTGGTGCCATGAAGTCTATATTTGAGGAAACCATTAACTGGGGGCAGGTCCCCTAGAGAGGATCAGGCCTGAGTCAGATCTGCCCTGTAGAATGCACATCCTCTCTGGGGAAGTTCATGCTCTCAAGTGTATCAGCAGCAGGCCCTCTCCACAGTGCAGGCTCCTTCTGATGGTAGAAAGCTTGGGTTTGTGTATCTTGTCCTTCTTGGTGAATATTGAGCTAGGATAGCATTCTGTGGGCATGTTCAGTATATAGGTTCTGGAGTTAGCCTTCCTGGGTTCGAATTGTGGCTCTATCTCTTATTGCCTACGCGAGCTTAGGCAAATATTTAAACTCTCTGTGTCTTGGTTTCTTTACCTTTAATATGGTAATTACTACTAATAATTTAATTATTTAATTACTACTAGTAATTTAATTATTACTAATATGTAGTAATAATGAGTTAATATATTTCATCTTATGTATGATGCACATTTTCTACATCTGCAATTAGGATGTGTTTTATAGTTGGCATTTTACAATTATAATTGACAGCATTTTTCTTTGTAGTACGTAAATACTGGTACATTTTAGAATCAGCGGTGCTTTGTATTTGAGGAAATATGGCATTTGTAAAGCATTATAACATGGTTTGGCAATACAAAACACTACATAAGTGTTATCTTTTTTTGGTTTGATGATCACAACCAGGTCCTGATGACCCCATTAAACTGATAAGGATATAATATTTATTGCAAGCCCCTTATTCTTGTATTGTGAGTTCTCCTAAAAGCAATACAAAAATCCCGTGAGGAGTCAGAACATAGATCCATAGAGTCACAAGATCTTTTGGTCCTTGGGGCCTTCAGGGATGTATTATGTGACTTTCCAGATAAACTTTTCTCATTACATTCATATCTTGACCTCCCAGGTCTCTGCTCTCTTTCTTTTAATGACCATGTAGACATAACCCATTCCAAATCTTGGCCTGTGCTCACTTCCAGTGGAAGTTCTTTTGCATTTCATTTAGCTAATACTATCTGTGTCTACATCCTGGACCTTATATTAACTTAAGAGGGCTTTATTTTTGAAATGATAAATGATAACATTGCGTTTCTACCCACCAACTTCTACCATTCCAGCTTTCTCCCTTGGTTCTTCAAAACCACAGCTCCCTTCTCTCCCTCAGGGGCTTGCCTCCATACATCTTTCTGTGCTTCTGTCAGTCCTTCCTGTCTGCATTTCCTGCTCTGAGGCTTTGAGATTCTGTGATGTCACATTCTCGGTTATGTCCTCGGTTTCTTTTAACCCCATTGCCTTCTGTAGCAGCCATCTGGCAAACCCTAGCCCTAGGAAGATCCAAATGTTTGTCTCTTCCTACTTTTATCTGGGCTGCAAAAACTATTGGAGAAAGCTATACAACTGTCAAGGTTCTGCCACTGTGGATTTATGGTCTTTAGTTACAGGTGGGCGCCCTGCACTGTCCCCGCCAACTCTCATATGTGTTGCCAGTCTGCACTCTTCTCTCAGCAGCAATGTCAAGTATTTTCCACCTGCCTCAAAACATCTAGTTCCCTCCCTTTACTCTGAACATTTGACCTCATTTAAAAGCCATAGAGAGACCTCAAAGTATGATAGAAAACATATTAGGCTGGTAGTCAGGAGACTTGCACTCTGCTGAGCAGCCATGTGATTTTTTCCTCGTGTGGTCATAAAATGTGTTTCCGCCTGCATAAGGATCTGAGATTCTCTGTGGTATAACTCAGATGTGTTCGT
>CAUYRT010008927.1:0-28880 GCA_963574885.1 Lepilemur ruficaudatus | reverse complement strand
GCCAATTAATTTCTTTCTATTAGTAGTAGAGACGGGGTCTCGCTCTTGCTCAGGCTGGTTTCGAACTCCTGACCTTGAGCAATCCGCCCGCCTCGGCCTCCCAGAGTGCTAGGATTACAGGCGTGAGCCACCGCGCCCGGCAATTTTATTTTTTTTTATTTCAGCATATTATGGGGGTACAAATGTTAAGGTTACGTACATTGCCCTTGCCCCCCCCCCCTTTTCATTCTCTTAATGGTGTAGTGCCTTTCGTGTCCCAAGGTCATGTAGATTTTCTTCTGTGTTTTCTCCGAGAAGTTTTATATTTTACATTTTAGGTTTATGATCCATTTTGAGTTAATTTTTATATAAGGTAAAGTCATGTGTTGGTAAATTTTTAACATACAGATGTCCAGTTCCAGCACCATTTGTTGAAAAGACTTTCCTTGTTCCATTCATTTGCCTTTGTACCTTTGTCAAAGATCAATTCACTATATTTTTGGACTTTCTATTCAGTCCATTGTCCATCCATTTACCAAGTCCACACTGTCTTGATTTGAATATTGTAGCTTTTATAGTAAGAAAGTTTTGAAATTAGGTAGTGTGATTCTTCTTCCAACTTTATTCTTTTGTAGAGTAGTTTTTGGCCATTTTAGTTCTTTTGCCTTTCCATTATAAATTTTAGAATCAGCTTGTTGGTATCTGCAATATTCTTTCGGGGATTTTGATTGGGATTGTGTAAAATCTAAAGATCATATTGGGGAGAAATGACATCTTAATAATATTGTATCTTCCAACACATGAGCATGATATATCTCTCAATTTATTTAGATCCTAGATTTCTTTCATTAGTGCTTGTAGTTTTTGTGTACAGATCCTACCCATATTTTGTTTAAATTCGTACCTAAGTACTTCATTTTCTCTGGTGCTGTTGTAAATCTTACCTTCTTTTAATACTACAACATCTGTCTTACAAAGTCTCAATTTAGAATCAGTCCTACAATCTGCTTTCTATGATCTTTTATCTAAGTACTTTCTTTGATGGGAGACTTCTTATTACTCATTCAATTTCTTCACTCGCTATTGGTCTGTGCTGATTTTCTATTTCTTCATGATTTAGTCTTGGTAGGTTGTATGTGTCAAGGAATTTATTCATTTCTTCTAGGTTATCCAGTTTGTTGGCATATAATTGTTCACAGTACTTACCTTATGATTCTTTGTGTTTCTATGGTATCAGTTGTAATGTCTCCTTCTTCATCTCTGGTTTTATTTGAATCTTCTCTCTTATTTCTTAGTCTAACTAAAGGTTTGTTGATTTTATCGTTTCAAAAAAACAACTCTGTTTCATTGATTTTTTTAAATTGTTCCTCTTATTTTTCTTATTCAATAAAGTAGAACTCCCAAAATAATGTTGAATAGTAATAATGATGGCAAACATTATAAGTCTTGTTCATTACATTGATCAAGGTGCCTGTAGAATATCTTCTGGATTCTATTTAAAACTTATACATCTATATTTAGGATTTTAATATCTAGTCCATATATTTCCTTTTCGTGCTGTCACCATCAGGTTTTGGTATCACTTATCCTATTTCACATAAAGAATTGGGGAAACTTTCCTTTTTTCTATTCTCTGAAACAGTTTAAGAACTATCTGTCCATTGAAGCTCTGCTAGAACTCAATGCCACATTCTCACTACCCAGAGATCACTGTTTTTAACATCTTAATGCATATCTGTCTGGATGTTTCTCCCTCTCCTCCCCCCCATATGTGTGTATATTCGCACTCAAATAGATATGTATCAAATAAGATCACTGTATGTACTGTCCTATAAACTTTTTTCCAGTTAACAATCTCTACCATTTTAACAAATTTTCATCTCTTCTAATAACCCATATCAATATCTTCCCAATTGACCCTAAAATGACCCTTACACTTGGTTTGTTCAAGCCATAACCCAATCCAGAACAAGGTACTGATTGCATCTGGTTGATTTAAAAATGAAAAATTAATTGTTTCTGTCTTGAAATGGCTGCTTTGGGAAATTCTAAGTTTACCATCACTGGAGACTTTCAATCAAAGGCTGGACAAACATGTGTCTAGGAGGCTGCGTAAGAAATTCATACACACAAGAGAAGGTTAGCGTGCATGACCTTAAGGTCTTTTTCAAACTTGAGTGAAGATTCCGTGACTCCGAGTTTCTGTAAATCCGGCTATTGTACCACTTCTGCACCAGATCCCATTCTCTCCTGCCTACTCAAGTACATTTTTCCAGTAATTCTCTCTCTCCTGCATTATCAATTTTTACTTTTCGCTTGGCTTTTTCCTCATCAGCATTCTAATATGCTATTATTTCTTCCATCTTGAAAATACCCACTGTGAATCTTACTTCGTAAGCAAGAACATATGCAAATCAAAAAATGCGATACATCACATTAACAGAAAAGACAAAAAAACCATATGCTTATTTCAATAAATGCAGAAAAAGCATTTGACAAAATTCAACATCTCTTAATGATAAGCTCTTCATAAATTAGGTATAGAAGGTATGTACCTCAACACAATAAAGGCCATATATGACAAATCCACAACAAACATCATACTCAATGGTTAAAAGTTGAAAACTTTTTTCCTAAGATCAGGAACAAGACAAGGATGCCCGTTTTTGCCACTTCTACTCAACATACTACTGGAAGTCCTATCCAGGGCAATTAGGCAAGAGAAAAGAAATAAATGGCATCCAAATTGGAGAGGAGGGAGTCAAATTGTCCCCGTTTGCATATACCATGATCTTATGTGTAGAAAACCCTAAAGACTTCACCAAAAAACTGTTAGAACTAATAAATGAATTCAGTAATGTTGCAGAATACAAAACAAAAATCAGTATTGTTTCTACATGTTAATAGTGAACTATCTCAAAAAGAAATCAAGAAAGCAATCCTAGTTATAATAGCTACCAAAAAAAGAATTTTGGTAGGATTAAATTTAATGAGGTAAATGATCTCTATACTGAAAACTATAAAACATTGATGAAAGAAATTGAAGAGGACACACAAAAAAAGGAAACACACCTCATGTTCATGAATTGGAAGAATCAATATTGTGAGTTTTTTTCTTAAAAATTTTTTTTGGCCAGGCGTGGTGGTTCATGCCTGTAATCCTAACACTCTGGGAGGCCGAGGCAGGAGGATCGCTCAAGGTCAGGAGTTCAAGATCAGATTGAGCAAGAGTGAGACCCCGTCTCTACTAAAAATAGAAAGAAATTAGCTGGACAACTAAAAATATATAGAAAATATTAGCCAGGCATGGTGGCACATGCCTGTAGTCCCAGCTACTTGGGAGGCTGAGGCAGAAGGATCGCTTGAGCCCAGGAGTTTGAGGTTGTTGTGAGCTAGGCTGAAGACACAGCATTCTAGCCCAGCAACAGAGTAAGACTTTTTTTTTTTTTTTTTGAGACAGGTCTTGCTCTGTTGCCTGGACTAGAGTGCAGTGGCATCATCATATCTCACTGCAGCCTCCAACTCCTGGGCTAAAAAAAATTAAAAAATTTTTTTTAGAGACAAGGTCTCGTTCTGTCACCCAGGCAGGGGTGCAGTGGTGTGATCACAACTCACTGCAGCTTCGAACTCCTGGGCTCAAGCAATCCTCCTGCCTTAGCATCCTGAATAGTTGGGACTGCAGACACATGCTACCATGCCCAGCTAATTTTTTTTATTTTTTGTAGAGACAGGGTCTCACCATGTTACCGAGGCTGGTCTCCAACACCTGGCCTCAAGTGATCCTCCCACCTCAGCCTCCCAAAGTGCAGGAATTACAGACATGGGCCACTATGCCCAGCCCAATATTGTTAAAATGTCCATACTACCCAAAGCAATTTACAGATTCAATGCAATCCCTATCAAAATAACAATGACATTCTTCACAGAAATAGAAAAAATCCTAAAATTTGTATGGAACCACAAAAGACCTTGAATAGCCAAAGTAATTCTGTACAAAAAGAAAAAAGCTGGAGGCATCGCACTACCTGATTTTAAAGTAGACTAAAGAGCTCTAGTAATCAAAACACCATGATATTTGCATAAAAACACATACATAGACCAAGAGAACAGAGTAGAGAGCCCCAAAATAAACACATGTATCTATATGCAACTGATTTTTGACAAAGGTGCCAAAACCACATATTGGGGAAAGTACACGCTCTTCAATAAATGGTGCTGAAAAAATTGATATCCACATGCAGAAGAACGGAACTAGACCCCCACTGTATACAAAAATCCACTCAAAATAGATTAAAGACTGAAATCTAAGACCCAAAGCTATGAAACTACTTGAAGAAAACTTAGGGGAAACACTTCATCATATTAGACTGGGCAAGGAATTTTTGGATATGACCTCAAAAGCACAGGGGAAAAAAGCAAAAATAAATTGGATTACATCAAACTAAAAAGCTTCTGCACAGCATAGGAAATAATCATCATATTGAAAAAACAACCTACAGAATGGGAGAAAATATGTGCAAACTATTCATCTGACAAAGGGTTAATATCCAGACTACATAAGGAATTCAAACAACTCAACAGCAAAAACCAAATAATCTGATTTTAAAATGGGCAAAAAACCTCAATAGACATTTCTCAAAAGAAGACATACAATGGCAAACAGGTATATGAAAAAATGCTCAACACTGCTAATTATCAGGGAAATGCAAATCAAAACAACAGTGAGATATCACCTCACTTCAGTTAGAATGTCTATTATCAAAAAGACAAAAGATAAGTGTTGGCAAGGATGTGGAGAAAGGGAAACCCTTACATACTGCTGGTGGGAATGTAAATTAGTACAGCCATTATGGAGCATAGTATGGGCGTTCCTCAAAAAATTAAAAATAAAACTACCATATGATCCAGCAATCAATCCCACTTCTTAGTATATATCCAAAGGAAATGAAACTATTATGTTGAAGAGATAGCTGCACTCCCATGTTTAATGCAGCATTATTCACAATAATAAGATATGGAATCAACCTAAGTGTCCATCAAAGGATGAATGGATAAAGAAAATGTGGTACATATGCACGGTGGAATACTATTCAGCCACAGAAAGAATAAAATCTTGTCATTCGCGACAACATGGATGAATCTGGAGGACACTATGTTAAATGAGATAAGGCCAGACTCAGAAGGATGAATATCACATGATCTCACTCGTATGTTGAATCTAAAAGACTTGATTTCATAGAAGTAGAGAATAGAACAGTGGTTACAAGAGACTGAGAAGGGGAGTTGGGAGGGGGGATGAAGAGAGGTTGGTCAGCAGGTATGAAGCTACAATTAGATAGGAATAAGTTCTGGTGTTCTATTGCACAGCAGGGTGATTATAGCAATAATATAAATCTCAAAACAGCTAGAAGAGAGGATTTTGCATGTTCTTACCAGAAAGAAATGATAAATGTTCAAGGTGATGGACATGCCAATTACCCTGATTTGATCATTACACAATATACGTATAGCAAAACATCACATTGTATCCCATAATATGTGTAATTATGCTTCAATTAAAAATTTACAACAGGGCCCGGCGTGGTGGCTCATGCCTGTAATCCTAGCACTCTGGGAGGCCGAGGCAGGAGGATTGCTCAAGGTCAGGAGTTCGAAATCAGCCTGAGCACGAGCAAGACCCCGTCTCTACTAAAAAAGAAAGAAATTAATTGGCCAACTAAAAATATATAGAAAAAATTAGCCGGGCATGGTGGTGCATGCCTGTAGTCCCAGCTGCTTGGGAGGCTGAGGCAGGAGGATCGCCTGAGCCCAGGAGTTTGAGGTTGCTGTGAGCTAGGCCAAACAGATGGCCAAAGCCCATCATGCCTGCCATCATAGTATCGCCAAGGACAAGTAGAATACTCTTGAAGCAAGATGGAGTGTGTGAACTCTTACAGGGCAATTCTCTGTCTCAGCTTGTTCCTACCAGCTCAGCCCTAATTTCCAACTAAGGAGGAAGAAGAGGTACACAGAATACCTAGCCTTTTCTCCCAGGAGGCATGGGATTGGGGATGAGGGGAGAAGGAAGTCAAGCCTTTGGAATAGACCTAGAAAGAGTGTGAGTTATTAATAGGTATTCCTGGGGGACCTCCCCTCTCCCTTCCACTGTGGGTCCCCATCAGGATTTAGAGGGCTTCTGGGCTGTGGCATGAGTTTTGTTCCCCTGCTCCTAGGCACCAGACCCAATCTCCACTCATTCATTCATTCTGACCTCAACTCCTGCTCCGATCCCCCTCAGCTCACTCCTCTCCGGCCACAGCTGTGTCCTCCCTGGCCCTCAAACATGCCAGGCATGTTCCCACCTTGACACTCTTCCCTCAGGTGTCTGCATGGCCCACTCTCTCACCTCTTTCAGGTCTTGATTTTTTCTGAGAAAATGTCATTTTCTCAGGGGATTTTGCTGACCCCTGTATCTAAAATTTCATCATCTTCCCATATTTCCTTTCCCACTTCCCTTCTTTAGTTTGCCCCTAAAACCCCATATATTTTTCTTGCTCTTTTGTTTATTGTCTGGTGCTCCCACTATAATGTAAGCCCAAAGCTTAATGAGGACAGGGATTGATTGATTTATTTATTTTTGGTCACTGCTGTATCCCAGAGTCTAGTAGAGTTCCTGGTAACATAGTAGGCACTCAACAAATATTAGTTGAATGAATGAATTAAATAGACATTTATTGAGGGTTGACTAGGTGCCAACCCTGTGCTGGGCACTGAGTGTATGATGGAGAAAGGTGCAGGCCTAGGTCTTACCTTCAGGGAGCTTGCAGTTTCTGCAAGAAGAGATGGATGAGGAAACAGGTTTGTAGAATCTACTGTTCGGATGCCCCAGGTGGGAGTGACCACACGTGCTTGCTTCCTGTGCTCCTGCCATTCCTGATGTGAGACTCACTCACAGCTGCCTGATTTCCAGGCTTCAGAGTGGGAGCTGAATGGCAGGCCCCACCACCAGAAATGGTTCCCCTACTTCTGTTTCACCTCTGATCCTGGGCCCAAGAAAAGAATCCCTGCAACCTGTTGGCTTCTGCCCTGGAGCCCAGTCATAGCCTCCCAGACCCTAATTATGGAATTCATCATAACATGATGGAATTGCCTGTTGACTACTCTGGGGTCATCGTAGAATGTAAGCACCTTGAAGGCAGGGACCAGGTCTGTCCTGGTCACTGCTCTATTGCCAGTAACTAGCCGAGTCCCTGGATCACACTAGCTGCAGAGCATGGTGGTTCAGAGCATGGGTGCTGCAGGCCAGACCGTCTGAGTTTGAATCCCAGCTCTGCCACTTACTGGCAGTGTAATGCTGGCCAAGTCACTGAATCTCTCTTGTGCTTCAGGTTCTTTGTGTGTAAAATGGAAACAATAGTAGTACCCATCTCACTGTGGTTCCATGAGAATTGAGTGAGTTAATATTTGTAAAGTGCTTAGAACAGTGCCTGGCATATAACTGCTTCATAAGGAAACAAATGCTAAATACTATCTGTTTACTGAATGAATGAGCTGCAAATGTGGTTGCCCCCCACCTGCTCTGAGCTCAAATGTGAATCTCACATCTCTTTGCTGCTGAGCACTCTGGAATAGCTCAAATCTGGAATTTCTGGTGGGGGAGGCCAAACCGCAGCACTCGCCTTAGATGCCTAGAGCAGGTTTCCATCTGTGTCCACTTGGATCCTTTCCTAACTGCGTTTCCAGTTCTGGCTTGTGGCGGTGCTTGGAGAGCCTTTGGCATCACCAGTTTTCATTTGCTCTGCCAGGGAACTTGATTTCCTTTCCTCTCTGTGTTTGGAGTTGGTGCACTTTGCCCTGCTCTTTTTGTGAACATTCTTCGAGCTTATCTTTTCTGGGCCAGGGCTGGACTAGCCCAGTAGAAACCTCATCCTGGTGCAGCAGGAGATGGCATGGGCATGGTATGCTGGGGCAAACGTGAGGTCACAAATGTCAGGTTACAAAGCCCTAGAGCATTAGGTGTGAGAGTAGACCCAAAGCAGAGGAGATGCGCTCTCCCAGAGGAAGCAAGGGTATGATGAGCTAGGTGGAGTTTTAGGCCAAGCTCCTTCCTGGGAGTGGACTAGCCTACAACAGACACTAGTCCATAGGCTTCAGGGATAAGCTTCAGGGAGTCCCCCAAGCGCTTGAAATTAAATATGTTTTGTGAGTATGTGGACAGATGGGCATTTTTCTGGGGAGAAGTTTCATTGATTTCACCCAATTTTCAGAGGAGCTCATGAAGAAAGAATGGTTAGGAATCACTGGTCTAGTTCTCAAAATGTAGGAGGCATCCTAGCATATAGGAAATGCACAAGCTTATCATCAGATTGCCTAGGGTTATGTCCTGGCTTTGTCACATACTGGCTGCGATCTCAGGCAAGTCACTTTAACTGTTTGTTCCTCAATGTCCTCATCTGTAAAATGGGGATAATAAAAGTACCTGTTACAGGTTTCTTGGAAGGAAAAAATGAGGTGATGGGCACAAAGCCCTTAGTATGGAACATGGTAAGGTAGGTATTATCATCGGAGATTCTGGAACATGGTAGAGTAGGTATTAATATTATCATTGGAGATTCAGAAGATCACCAAGATCACTGGTACTTTTTGTGTGCATGTGTACTGTGAAATTTGTCAGAAATACAATGGAGTCAATTTTTTTTAAAAAAAAAAAAAACAAAAACCCTGACAAATAAGAGCCAGGGAAGGCTACGAAGAGAGGGTTCTCATGCTTGTATGCCTGATAACAAAACTGTCACAAAACACTCTGTAAAAACCACAACCTTGCACAACAGCCATTGCAACTTTACACAGAAAAGTACTGATGCAACGACATCTGCCCAGCAACTGCTTGTCCAACCTCGGACTGGTATCACCTTTGTTATTGATCTTTGTAGCCAAGGATAATTATTTCAAAATAATTATGTAATCCTCCTCATTTTTCCTTTAAAAATCTTTGTCTTCCTTTGCCTCCCTGACTGTGCACATAGTTTACTATGGCACGTGTATTCCCATTGCAATGCCCTACTCCCACGTAAACAGCATTTTCTCTTGGAGAACCTCTCTCTGTTATTTAGGTTAACTCTGTGTGTGTGTGTGTGTGTGTGTGTGTGTGTGTGTGTGTGTGTGTGTCTTTGTTTCTGAGATTAGAAGGTATGGGATGGGCAACAGTAGTTGGATCTCCTGGAATTAGTGCCTCATGCTCTGGCAGGCTGGTGGGAACCAACTGTAAGATTATACTTGCTGGGAACGATCCACCCCTGGAGGCCGTGAGTATCCCCATCTCTCCTGTAAAGTTGGGCTGGAAACAGCACTGACTCCACCCATATCTTGAGCGATTTTAGGGTACAGTGAAGTAATGCCTCCTAAAGAGCTTCCCTGTAGGTCTTCCATCCTCTGTGTCCCAAAGTTTCTACAATTAGAGTTGCTAATAGCTCGGGCAACAAAGCCTTTATTGAAATGTACGTTCAGTGGCAAATCTGAGCAGGGAAGCAGGGTAAGGCCCCATCACAAATGTTGACTTTATTCTTGAATTGGACATTTCAGTTTTTTCCCCTAAGAGCCATATTGCCACTGCCAGTTATGAAAATTGTTGCTACTTGCCCGTAGTTACTCATGAATGACAAGCTGGTTTTGTGAGCAAGGCATAGTTGGTCGCCTAGCCCACACTGTAAGCCCAGTGAATCCTTTGTAACTGCTCCCCTTGTGTGGGGACCCTTTCTTCTCAGAACAGCAGGGCATTGTTTTTGAATGATCATCCATATCATTCCTGTATGGATTTTATTTATTTATTTTTATTATTATTATTTTGAGACAGAGTCTCTCTCTGTTGCCCGGGCTAGAGTGCCGTGGAGTCAGCCTAGCTCACAGCAACCTCACACTCCTGGGCTCGAGCAATTCTTCTGCCTCGGCCTCCCAAGTAGCTGGGACTACAGGCATGTGCCACCATGCCTGGCTAATTTTCTCTATATATTTTTAGCTGGCCAATTAATTTCTTTCTATTTTTAGCAGAGACGGGGTCTCGCTCTTGCTCATGCTGGTTTTGAACTCCTGACCTTGAGCGATCCTCCCGCCTCGGCCTCCCAGAGTGGTAGGATTACAGGCGTGAGCCACCGCGCCCAGCCCCTGTATGGATTTTAAAAACCTATTTACTTGGGCAGTACACTTGTCTATTGTCACTCTAGTACCTGATGAACTACCTGTTCTATATTTCATCATTATAGCAGCGTTTTTTACTTTGTAGCTTCCTAAATTAGCTTCCTTTTGTCATTTTATACATTTTGTATTTGCCTACTAATTAGATTCAATCCTGACTTCTGCAATTTGTTATTTATCTGCTTGTAGACAAGTGTTTATCTTCTTCATTGTCAAGCCTGAAATAGTTTTCTAATCGGTTGATAATATTTTAATATCCACACAGTTTTGTTTGCCATTAGCAAGATTGTTGTCATTAGCATCAGCAACTAGTTTCATAGTAAAAATAATTGTATGCTGAAGTCCTTCAACTTGGGTCTTGTTCAGGAAGTAGTTTAGGTAAAGAGTTTGGGAATTTAGGAACATGGTCTCAAAAATGTTCTCTGAATAATATAGACGTTTCCTGGTACAAACTAACTAAATTAGAGAGAGGGAGGACAGATCTAAGTGACCAAGGATGAGGGAGCCTTGAAATCTGAACTCTGAGTGTGCTAAAATGGTTTGCTCTTTAGTTTTAACTAAGACCTCAACACCGCTTGGCAGTCCTATTGTGTGTCGCTGGTCAGCACCTCTTCAGTGTCCTGAAGCAGCCATTCCGCAGCCCTTTCACTCTCCTCCAACTCCAAACCCCTCCTAGCCCTCTTTTCAACAGAAAGACTTGTTTCCATTTTCACAGCAAAATTCAGGCCAACAATGAGAACTCCTTTAGCCTCACGCTACTGGCCCACAGGTTCAACTCAAATGCAATAGCGCCCTCTTGCTGTCTGTAGTGAACACTGTAATGTGCTTCCCCCATATCCCTTCAGAACCGGAGGACTCAGTGCCTACAGCAAACAGCCCTCAGCTGTCATACCCCTTTGGGGACTCTCCCAGCTGAAAAGAGCCACTTTGCCCAAGGCCATGCCTCTTTCCCAGGGCTGCCTGCACTCAATGAATGATTGAAGCGGGGATATAAAGTCCTGGCCCCCTTATCCCAACTTTTTTTTCTTTTTTTTGAGACAGAGTCTCACTCTGTTGCCCGGGCTTGAGTGTCGTGATGTCAGCCTAGCTCACAGCAACCTCAAACTCCTGGGCTCAAGCCATACAGGCATGCACCACCATGCCCGGCTAATTTTTCTATATATATTTTTAGTTGTCCAGCTAATTTCTTTCTATTTTTTAGTAGAGACGGGGTCTTGCTCTTGGTCAGGCTGGTTTCGAACTCCTGACCTTGAGCGAACCGCTCACCTCGGCCTCCCAGAGTGCTAGGATTACAGGCGTGAGCCACCATGCCCGGCCTGTCCCAACTTTTAACTTCACAGCTTCCCACGCGGCAGGCTGAGGCTTCGCTGAACCTGCATTGCAGCCCAACATCTGCCTCCTCCAATCCTGCTTTCATTCCTTCCCTTCCACAGGAGGTGATCCCAAGAGCGCTCCCTAATAAGCCTCCTGCATGCTTATCTCCATCTTAGAGTCTGCTTCTTGGTGAACCCAACCTACAATACCCTCTCCCCTTCCCCCAACTCCCTCCTCCTGCCCCAGGCTGGCACCCACCTCCCTGTGCTCAGGTCCAGACCCTCTCACCTCCCCTTGGACTTTGCTCTATCACTTATCTCCTCTCTTTCCTGCAGCTTGAATCTCTCCCTCTTTCTCCATCTCTTCTCAGCATGTAAATTTGAAGAAATACCTTCAACAAAAACCCCCTTTGACACAGAGCCCCTTTCTAGCTTCTGCTGTTTCCTCCCCTTCACAGTCTAAGCTTCTGGAACCAGCCCGTTGGTCTGGCTTCTGTATCTGTCACTGCTGAAGTGGCTCCCTCCCTTCTCAGCCCTGTCTTGTTTGACCTCTCTGGTGCATCTATCTGGCTCTGGTGGCTGCCCCTTCCTTCTTTCTGCTCTAGGCCACTTAGCTCTTTCCCACTTTCGTTATATTCCTGAATGCCTCTGGTCTCCAGGGCTCCACTCTCAGCCCTCTTTTCTTCTTATTCATCATCTCATTCATGACCATGGCTTCAACCACCCCCTGTACACTGAAGATGCCCAAATTCATACCTCCAGCTCAGACCTCTAATGCTGAGTGAAGTGCTTTTATATCCGAGCGACTACTAGACATCCCCACCTCTGAATCCCACAGCTATCTCAAAGCCAACAATGGCTCTCATCGTCATGCCCCGCCCCCACCATGTACCCAGCTACTCAAGCCAGAAAACACATGCTCTCTGTCTCTTATCACCTACTTCCCAACAACCACAGCATTCTGTGGACTCGGCTTACTTAGGGGTTCTCAGATGCCTCCTTTACACCCTCCCTGACAATGCCCTGGTTTGGGCTTTGAGCCTATACAACCCAAATGACTACAACACCCTCCTCAGCAGTCTCCCTGCCTCGACACCATGCCCTTCCCTCTGCTGCCACGGCAGTATTTCTTTTCTTTCTTTTTTTTTTCCCTTTTTCCCCCTTATGTTCAGTTCATGCAAGAGAGCAGTGTTTCTTAAAAGGAATTTGGATCATGGCACTCCTCTGTTCAAAATGCCCCAGTAGTCCCCTGTTGCCTTTAGAATGAAGTAAAAACTCCTTCCATTAGCACCTCTCTCATTGGGCTCTGACCTACCTGGCTTCATCTCCCTTGCCCCATCTGGCATATTCTAGCACAGTTGGGCTATTTGAAGAGCTTTGAACATGCCTCATTCTCCCATGTCTCAGGGCCTCCTTTGTACATGTCCTTCCCTCTGGAAAGCTGCCTTGTATTAATAACTCCCTGGTTACTCTTCCCTCCCCCAGCCCTCACTTAATCTTCAAGTGTCTCAACAAACTTTCCCGACCCTCTGAGGCTGACTCAGACCCTCACTTTCTCTCCTTGTACCTTACCCAGTGCCTCTCTTTCCATGTCTTTCTTTTGGCCAGATTGATTTCTTAAGCCAACAATCCCACCCTGTGATCGCATACCTGGCACGGGGTTGGGCACTTGGTTGCTGCTCATTGAGTGCTTGTCAGAAGAATGAGTCAGTGAGGTGAGAGTGGGGAGCAGCAGGATGAAAGGAAACAAGCGACTTGAGGGGAGCCAGAAGGCCGATGCTCCTGTGTCACAATTTTGCTCTGGCTAGACACTGTCTTTGGTCTCTAACAGACCCAGATTATCCCCAAATGCAATCTGCTGTGATCTCTTAACTTCTCTGCATTAGGAGCACGAATGAACCAGAGCTTGTGGTGCTCTGCCTTGTGGCTGGGGCCAGCATGTGAGACCCTTGCCCAGCTGCACAGTGACCATTCCCACCTGAGTCTATGGATGCTGTGAGTCTCTAAGAGGCAAGGCCAACCACCCAAACCCTTTGTTGGCTGACTTAGATGGAAAGAGGGGGAAAGAGAGCCCTGACAATGCTCACCACTTCTTCTGAAACTGCTTTTATATGAATAATACAGCTGCATCTGCTACCCCCGGTGCTGCAGAAGGATTCCAGGGATCCTGAGGTGTTTATACTCTCAGACTTTGGGGTAGCTGGGCCCAGCCTGGGGCAGCTGTCATCACAAGAAGCCTCTTCCCTTTTATCCCAGTGTGCTAGACAAATATTTTCTGTGTGTGTGCTGTGACCTGAAAAAGGTTGATTAGCATGGTTGAATATCTAATAATTCTGGTTAGGAACCAAGAATTTTGTGAGCACCCACCTGGGGCCGGGCATCTTGAATTTACCCATACATTCCCCCCAATTAAAGCTTTTTCTCATGTTTTAAAGTAGGGCCGCAGTCTTTTTTCTTTATCATCATTTTTCAGGTGAGGAAACCAAGGTGCAGCAAGGTCAGGAGACTGACACACTGCAGGCATTGTCAGAGACAAACCAAACCTAGTGGGAGTAGCTGGCTGAGGCCCGAGGCCTCTGAGGCTGTCTGGCTGCAGTGCATTTGCACCGCGCCCACAAGAGGTCAGTAGGTTCCACAGGAGCAGAGCTGGGGAGATGGAGGCCGCATCACGGAAGGTGGAGCCATCCTCTGTGACAGCAGCCCTGCTTCCTGGCTGCGCAGCAGCTCCAGAGAAGGAAATCCCTCCACCACCAGGACTTCTGGGAAACGCCTCCTCCGGTGGCTTACCAGCCGTGTGGTTGGCCAGGGGAGTGCTTATCCCAGGAAGGCTGTGACAGTTCCCAGGGCAGCCACTTTATCACATTGCAATCCTCAGGTATGAAGAACCACGTGTGAAGGCAGTGTAGATGGGGTGGCTGGCATGCTTGCCCTCCGTCTGCAAAGCTGCAGCCATTTCCACGTGAATAACGAAAACACAAACTATCACAGGGCTGCGTCTGTTAGGCCAGAACCTTCCTGGTTGAGGGAGGCTGAGGGTGGGGGGATACTTGAAGAGCCATATGTATAGCATCTCCAGGATTAAGACTCAGACAGCTCCGGATTCGAATTCTGACTCTTCCTCTTATTAATTGTGACCTCTGGTAAGTGACTTAACTTCCCTAAGCTTCAGTCTCCTAATTGGTAGAATGGGGAATAATAATACCCCCTTTTCAGATTGTTCTAAGGATTTGTTCACTCATTCATCTGAAAAATAGTGAAGTGCCCATCCTACACTTGATCCTGGGTTCAGGGGATACAGTAGATTCAATGCCTGGCACGTAGTATATGCTGAATTAATGATAACCTCTCTTTGGAGGTCAGGCCATGAATTTGGACTCAACACAGCAGGCAGTTGGAACCATCTGAGCAGGGGAGGAGGAGGAGGAGGAAAACAGTACTGGGGAGGGTCCATCCCTACCTGCAGTGTGGAGGCAGGATTGAAAAATGGCAGCCTTATCCTTGTTACAGGGTTGTTCTGAACGTCATAGAATCCAGGCAGGGCAAGAGGCCTAGTGCTAACAACTCATCAGGAGTTGAGCCCACATTGCAGTTGGGGACAGGGCTGCTCCTAAAATCCTAGGCCCTGTAGTCTGCCTCTCCCTTGGGAAGATGCAAATGGGAGGAGGGGCTGAGAAGAAGCTTTTTGTCTGCTCTCTGGAAGCTGAGGGCCCTTCCTTTTGCTGATCACATTGCCTGTCTTTGGGCAGTGGCTTTAGGATGTGGCAAGAAGGCGTGGGTGTGCATATGCAGCAGTGAGGACTCAAGCCAGGACACTGGAAGAACTTGAGGACACAAGAGCATAAAAATGCCACCCTGTGCCCGAGCCCCTGATTCTTCTGACTCAGACAAGGGCATCATGGGATGCAAAGACTCCAACATCATCCTTGACTCCTTCAGTAAACTATCAGCCACGAATTTATCCAAAGCTTTCGGAAGCTACAGTATTTCTTTTCAGCCTGCCTCAGCGATTAGGATGTTTTCCACACATTTTTGCTTCCTCTTAAAGAGAAATTCTTTTACTAAAAACACACCTCTCCCAAGCATCAAGGGATGCCCTTCTGGTATATCAGAATTCCCTCCCCCTCCTCTCAGATGACAGGTGTCAGTGTTAGCAATACACCACCCAACACCAGCAAAGCTGGAGGGACCCAAGGACATCTTCTAGATTAGCCCCCCTTTTTGTCATTTTCTACATAAGCAAACTGAGGATGAGAGGCGAAGTGACTTGTCCAAGGTCTCACAGCTACTGCGGTAGATAGAACTGAAAATTCTCACAGGTTTCTAGTTAAGGAGACCAGTCTGTGCTTTTTCCCCAAGCCAAATGGCTTCCCATTTTGGTTCTATTTTTTTGGACTTCCCTCATTGCCTTTACTTTCCCTACACCCTCCCCCGATTTCTTTTAACTCTGTCCATACAGGTACATACAGGTACTGTTGGCAGCTAGAACAAAGTGCTTTGTCAGACCCAGGGACGGGAGGTGGAGGCACCAAGCTAGCCTAGGCCCCCTTCTGGAGAACCAGCCGGGTTTCAGTTAGACAAAGTAGACCTTCCTGTCAGGCACCAGTGAGATGCGCTGGAGCTGGAGTCCTTTCAGAGCTAGACTGAGGGGGCGGCAAGGAACCTGTCAAAGGGCAATTTCCAGGCTAAGGAGCACAGGCCTGGCTCTCCAGTAAGCACCGTCTCCTGGTGGCGTTAGAGGAAATTAGACCAAAGTCAGTTGACACAGAATAGCTTTTCTGTTTTGTTTTTTTTTTTTTTTTTCAAGAAAAAGCGATTGAGCTCCTTCTCTATGCCAGGTGCTGACTAGGCACCAAGGAGGCCACTATGAATGAGAGAGGCAGAGTTCCTACCTTCATGGAGTTTATGGCCTAGTGAGATAAAAAAAAAGATTTTTATTTGTTTGCTTTTTTAAAAAAAACACATAGATGTTTTCTAGTCACATGCATGTCCTCTGTCAGGTTTTGGTCAGTGTGGAAGTACCTCTGGGACCTTTGAACTTCATGTTTCTGGTACCAAAGTCATTGTGAACCTTGGGCTTTACCAGTGGTGTGTTGGTAAATGTTTAACAACCGGCTCTCTGGGGGGAAGCTGTGTGTGTGTGTGTGTGTGTGTGTGTGTGTATGCACATAAGTTAATTATAAATTTTACTGATCTGTATAGTACACAAATTACCCATAATAATAAAAATATATAGTATTATTTATTGTAAATTCCATACAGCCATCTGATTCTCACAGAAGGCTTTCATTGATTTTTGCCCAACTCTTGTATCTGTGGTTGCAACTGATGAGCAAATGTAGTTCTGACATGAATGTTGCCTGATATTTTCATTTATGTGAAACAAGGAAGATGTCAGAACTTCATTTGCCAACAATGTGAGTGATTTCTTTGCTAAATAGGTTAGGTTAATGGTTTTCAAACACTGGAAGACTATTTCCTCATTTTTTGGTATTATTCACAATGTAACAGCTATAGTTATGACACACCTTTGTGTCTAATCTGCATTATTAACATTTTTTGTATCACTTTCTTAGATCTAGATAGTCAAATAAAGCAAGCCCTGATTTATAGAATTTGCTGATTTCTGAGTTGTGACTATCCCACCATGGCTGATTTCAGGCTGCCAACTTCAATGTGATGTTGGGAAGAGATGGAATTGCACACCATTATACACTATTTCAACTATTCAGATACCATAGATGTAAATAACCCCAAGAGCACATGTCATAGTAAAATATAGCAAAATGATTAGGAAGTAGAGTTTTGGGGCATTTATTAACTCAGTTTTTCATAGAATTTATTTAGTTGTAATTTTAGGTATTTTTAAATAATAGTTGTGTTTAACAACTGGCTCACGCAATTTCTGAACATGTAGCTTCTGGTTCTGATGGGCCAGAAGGAGCCAGCTCCAGCACACCCTGGACCCAGCTATATTTCCAGGCCCTGAATGACCCCCAGCCCTACTCCTGCTCCACTTTGCCATTCATCCATGACCCCTCAGCCCACCACCTTGGATGGGAGCTCCTGGATTCTAAAGCAAACCCTAGCTGGCACCAATGCCTCACTGCTATCTTGAACAAGGGCCATGGGGACAGATTGACAACAGTGGCTTTTCCACGGGTGGGTGGCCTCTTTCTGCCCAGGAAGGGGTGAAAAAGAGCCAGGAACACTTGCAATGATTCTGGAAGGTATGTCTGGCATGCACGCAAACCTAAGGGGAAGAGAAAGGTGAAGGAGTGAGTGCAGGGGAGCTCTGGCTCAGCTCTCTCTCTGCTTGGCCTCACCCCTGGCTGGGCTGTAATTGATTGTTGAAGGCTTTCCAGAAAGGCTGGTGATGCTGGAGACTGTAGATTCTTGGTGGCGAGGGGTGCCAGCCCTTCGCTTCTGGCTCCAGGATGTCACCCAGATCCCTGGAAGCTACTCCTGAGAGTGATCCAGTGTTTGCCCTTGGAGTCTACATTTTGGGCCCTGTCTCCTTTTCAGCAGAAGTGGGTGGTGGTGGGACTTTTGGTCTGTTGCTGGGCCTCTTGCTGACTGGCTCAGTCTGCTTTGGAATATGGCTCTCCCTGGTAGAAAGCTGGCCCAGCATTTGGGGCCATCCTCTCTGCATGCAGGCTGTGTATGAACTCTGTCCCCTTCCAGGCCACATGCACTTGTCTCTTTTCCTCAGGTAACACCTGAGCACTTACTTATCAGGCACAACTGTTCTGATGCAGTTGGGGCTGTGTTGCAATGCACTGCCCTGATGTCATGGCATGAATGGGTGTTCTGTGTTTGCACCTAGGCTGGCAGCTCTCCAAGGGCACAGCCCCCGTCTCACCCCACCCAGTATTCATTACAAAGACCAGCCCTCAGTGACTGACTGAATGAATCAATGAGTAACAAGTCTGGCTGACATTCAAGATTTCTTCCTGGTGAAACAGAAGCACAGTGTGGAGTCCTGTGTGGGAGCTCTCATCTTGACCTCTTGTACAAAGAGTGTCCTTTATTACTGCTAACACTGAAGGGGAGGGGAGCTGTACTAATCCCCCATGTGCATGCACACACGCACACACATGCTTTTACTGGCCAGACGTTCTGTAACCAGGAAGTTCAAATGCCAATTGTTTTTCTCCCAACCTATAAGAAAAGTCACCTCTGTCCCCTACCCCCATGCACACTGCTACGCCCATGCCTACTGAGGCTGGCAGAAGTGCTCATCGGGAGTGATTTGCTCTTGGCATCAACCTGAGAACGTCCGGTGCGGCTGAGAGGGCGGTGCTTCCCTCCTGGAAATACAGGGGATTGGAATTGACCAAGGTGAGGACACAGACACTAAGGGCTCAATGCACTCGGAAAGGGGAGGGTTCAAACCTCAACAGAATTACAAATGCTCTGCTCCCTGCCAAGTCCCCACCCCCGCCCGGCACACAAGCCAGCATTCACACACATCCTCCAGCACATCCCTTATGCCAACACCAGTCACAGGGGGTTGGAAAACAGGGGAGGCTTGCTATGAAGTTTGCGGAAAAGCATGACTCTGAAGTTTCAGTAGTAAAACGTCTCTGGGACCACAATTACTATTGTCCCTATGGTCATGGATAATGATTATTAAGGAAGCATCGTAAAGGCATGTACAGGAACTCTCCATGCATGTCTCCAAGGCTGACACCCACACCTTCCTTTGTCAACATGTCCTGGGCTGAATGACCCTATGAGCACACCCAGCTTGGAAAGTTCTGGTGTTCGTGTGTGTGTGTGTGTGTGTGTGTGTTTGTGTGTGTGCAAATATTGATACTCTCTATTTCCACGCCAGACTTTGCTCCTGTGCTGCAGACACCTCTCCCCCAATCCAAGTGTCTCCTGGACAACCCCACTGGGTTGTCCCACAGGCAACTGAAACTTAATATCTGCAACAAAACTTATCCATTCCTTTCCCCTCAAACCCATGGTTTGTCCTGCTTGATGATCCCTTTCTCAACAAATGGCACTGCCACTCACCTACCTGGCCAAGCGGGAAATCTGGGCATGCCCTCATCTCACACCTCCGTATGTCCAGACATCAAGTCAGTCCTGTTCTGTCCGTCACATTTCTGCTTGTCACTACGTTAGGTCAGGCCACCATCTTCTTGAAGTGCAGCAACAGCAGCCTCCTGATGAGCTTCCTTGCCTCTGGTCCCCCCATCATCCCTACTCCACCCCCAATCCATTTTCAACCTTGTTGACAAACCAGTCCCAAATGCTGTGCCCAGGGAAGTAGGAAGAAGGCCTGCCTGGCAAATATGTCTTTCTCCCCATGTTGTAGGTGTCTGAAGTTCCCCCTTATTTTGGTGAATTCTGGGGACACGTGCTGCCATATTAGCTAGCTCACAGCCCCAGCTTATCTGATTTACCCTACCGGGATTGAATTTTGCTTGGCAGAAAGGAAGGAATGTGGAGTGAGAAGCAAGTTTTGACACCAATGAGGAAGGCAGGGAAGGCCCAGAGCAGGGTAATGCGCATGTCCACAGAGCCAGAGGGGATTTGGAGAAGTGGCTTCCAGAAAAGGGATGGGCTGGGTCCTGAATGGGCCACCCAGGAGGAAACACTGCCCTGAGGAAGGCAGCACCCTGAAGAAGGAAGAGGTCTCAGCCTGCCAGCTCCTGCCTGACTGCGACTGCACCTCACTCCCAGAGTCTCTCTGTGGTGGACCCCGTTTTACAGGGAAGTGTTATTAATGAGATCTCCCAGAATGTGCTTGGGGTTTCCTTCCAGGATAGAAGGAGAAATTGGGGGGAGGACATTTGGGGCTGTGGCTGGAGAAGGGGTTTCCATTCTCCCACCCAAGACCTCTGACCTGAAAAGGTGACAGGGCTACCCATTTCTTCTCTGGTTGGGTGGGTCCTGATCCCCCTCAGAGCCTGAAGGAGGTGTTCCCCCTTGTGTGGCAAGGCTTTGTAAAACTCAAGTCTTTCTTCACAACCCACACCCTCTAGGCCAGCTGGAGAGATAGCCTCTGTAGCTACAGCCCCCCAGCCCGCCACAATCCTGCAAGGTGATGCGAGGTTGAAGGTCGAGCCCTCTCATGGCTGCCTCTGTCATCTCTGGGACACTACCCCAATCAGTCCTTCAGGATGCTGACACCACTGGACTTCTTGGGCAGAGCCCACCGTGCCTCATTCATCTTTGTATCTATAGTGCGAAGTGTCCCCCAAACATAACCAGTGCTCAGAAAATGACCATTTTGCATCACTCTGCTCAGCCTGTGACATGCTCATCTTTCCTCCATCCTTGTGGCCTCCAAGGCCAGCCCCTTCCCCTGCACCCTTTTGAGAATATACCTTGCACCGCCCTAAAGTCCACATTCTGCCCATGCTGCATAGGTCTCTTCAAGACCTGGCTGCTGCCTTCATTTCTCACCACTCCCCTCCAGCCCCCCAAATCCTTTGTATGGCCCTATATCTGGCCTTAGTTTTACAACTTTTTATTTAGAAATAATTTCAAATTTACGAAATGTGCAAAAATAAAAATAGTATAAGCAACACTTGTGTACTCTTTATCCAGATTCACCTAGTATTAACATTTTATCCCATTTCCTTTATCATTTGAGATCTCTATCTCTTGCTCTCTCCATATGCATTTTAGAGATAATACAGATATACACACATAATATATATATACACATTATGTATATGCATTTTATATACACACACTATATACGTACACAGGTACACCTACATGCACACATACACATATTATGTGTATACATTTTTATATGTATACTATACACACTTTTTTTCTGAACCATTTGAGAGTAAGTTGTATGCATCATGGTCCTTTACCTCTACAGTGTGCATTTCCTTAGAATAAAGATATCCTCTTACATAGCCATAATACAGCCCTCAATTGCATAAATCTAACACCATCACAATACTTTACTGTCCCTATTGCGATTTTGTCAGTTGACACAATCACGTCCATTTAATGATTTTAGAGACAGGGTCTTTCTCTGTGGCCCAGACTGGAGTGCAGTGGCGCCATCTTAGCTCACTGCAGCCTCAAACTCCTGGGCTCAAGCGACAATCACGTCCTTTAAGAACATTTTTTTTCCCTGCCAGTACAGGAGCTAGTCTAGGGTCAGGTATTGCATTTAGTTGTTTTTACTATTTAGCTTTCTTTAATCTGGAGCATTCCCACAGCATTTTCTTTTTGTCTTTTATGATCTTGATATTTTTGAAGAATATAGTTCCCCCTCCTGCTAGCATTTTTCAACAGAGTGTTCTTCATGCTGTGTTTACCTGTTTCCTTACGATTAGATGGGGGATATGCATCTCCAGTGGCATGTGTCTCTGGTGGCGCACTGCATAGATAATACGGTGTCTTCTCTGCAGGCACTTTATGTACAGCTGTGTCTCATCAGTGATGTTAATTTTGATCACCAATTAAAAGTGGTGCCCAATTTTTCTACTGTACAACTACTTCTTTCCCTCCCTTGCACATAATAAGCAGTCTGTGGGAGACACTTTAAAGCCATGCAAATATCCTGCTTCTCATTAAAATCCCTCCTAAATCTAGCATCCATTGATAATTCTTCTCTGATATAATCTTTTTCTTAAATAAGAATGGCTATTTATTTAGAACAAGGAAATACATCACAACAAATTGCAACATGAAAAAACTGACATAGATCACAAATGTCTCAAAAATCTACACATGTAAGATTTTTATCAATTGACTGCCTGATACACCTCTATGTTTTTCCGATTTCTTGTTGTCCTTTGTTCTTTTGAAGTCTCTTCGTATGATAATGATTTGTTAACCATTTTCTACAGAAAGAATAGCAAGATGGTTTAGTAAGTATTTCCTTTAGCATAATCTGTATTGGAAAGGTTAGTTGTGTGGTAAGTTAGTTTCATTTCTAGGAGGTAAGTTAGTTTCATCCACTTCTGGGAATCTTTATCTGCAGCCATTGTAGTTTACTTATATTAGACCTACTGAGCCCACCTGTCCTGCAGGAGTAAATGCATGTCTTAAGGGACTCATTCATTATTCCTAAGGATTTAATATGTATCTCAGGTAAAGTTCTGAGCTTCCTTAGTAGATGTCTATATGGGTTTCTTTGCCATGTCCTCCATGTGTACTTCTTCTCTCAGAGGTTTTAGGGTCTCCCAGAAGGAAAGAGATTTCATAAAAGCCTTTCATATTAAGTTCAAAGTTACCATAAAAATCATTTAGGCCAAGATATTTTAAATTTCAGTCATCTAAGATCCACCCTCACAATTTTGCCGTTTCCATATACCACTTTTGCTGTTATTCTCTTACCATTTATTCTCCAATTGTTTACTCAGTTGAAAAAGTGAAAGAACTTTAATCTGGCTTAACACAAGTCTAGTCATAAAATTGCATGTTTGAATGGCAACTTATGTATTTTTTTTCTGATGCACATTAAAATACATTTAGAACTAAAAAAAGAAAATATAAAAAGTCCCTCTGGGTCCAGCTACAACTGCCTCGTGTCTTGAGTGCTGTTGCAGTAGATGCTGAAATAAAATAAATTACAGGGCTGGAGAAGACTTTTATTGGCGGAGTTAATGATATAGGAATAAGAAATCTCAGTGATGAAAACTCCATGGAGATCTTGTTATTTTCAAAGGCCAAAGAAATTATTTTTATTAAAGTGAAGTAGTGAAAATAGCTGTGCATTTTTTTGTTTTCTTTTTTCTCTAGAATTTTTTTAAACAGGAATGATCTTGCTCATTAGAATATAGCAATGCTTAGTGCACTCAAAAGCCATTTTAATCAAGTGGAAAAAAAGAAGTAAAATTGAGTAATAAAGAACATGAGTGAGGGAGACAGGCCCAGGGTTAATGGAGTACAGAAAAAAAAATCTTGTTTTGGTCAGCTCCTCTATGATTTTATAAAAACTTTCCCTCTCGTTTCCCTGATCAATCTCTACTCATGGAAGCAACCACCCCATACTTCATGCACTATCCAACCTACATAGCCTTTGCACTTTGTTGGGTCTTTTTTTCAATTTCCAAAAATTTGTTTTTCTCACCGACATTTGATGATTTATTTTCCTTTTACTTTTATTCGACATATGATAATCATATGTGTTTCTAGGCTACACAGGGATATTTTGATACATGTATACAATGTGTAATGATCAAATCAGGGTAATTAACATATCCATCACCTTGAACATTTATCATTTCTTTGTGTTGGAAACATTCAAAATCATCTCTTCTAGCATTTAGAAAATATGTGCTAAATTATTTTTAATCATACTCACCCTACAGTGCTATAGAACACTAGAACTTATTCCTCTCACCTTGCTGTAAATTTGTTTCAGTTAACCAACCTCTCCCTGGCTTCCTTTGCCTCCACCCTTTCCAGCCTCTAATGACCACAATTCTACTCTACTTTTTTGAGCTCAATTTTTTTAGCTCCCACATATGAGTGGGAATATGTGACATTTATCTTTCTGCGCCTGACTTATTTCACTTAACATAATGTCCTCCAGGCTCATCCATGTTGCCATGAATGACAAGATTTCATTATGTTTTTATGCCTGAATAGTAGTCCATTGTGTATATGTGCCACATTTTCTTTATCCATTCATGTGTTTATGAACATTTAGGTGATTCCATATTTGGCTATTATGAATAGAGCTGCAATAAACATGGGACACATATTGATTTCCTTTCCTCTGGGTAAATACCCAAAGTAGTGGAATTGCTGGATTGCATTGGTAGTTCTATTTTTAGTTTTTAAAGACACCTCCATACTGTTTTCCATAATGGCTGTACTGATTTACATAGCCATTAACAGTGTATAAGTTCCTTTTTCTCCATATTCTCTCCAACATTTGTTATTTTTTGTCTTTTTGATGATAGCAATTCTACCTGCAGTGAGTGTTGTTTTGATTTGCATTTCCCTGATGATTAATCATGTTGAGCATTTTAAAATATACTTCTTGGCCATTTGTATGTCTTCTTTTGAGAAATATCTCTTCAAGTCCTTTGTCCATTTTTAAATCAAATTATTTGTTTTTATTTTTTACTGTTGAGTTCCTTGTATATACTGGACATTAGTCCCTTATTAGATGAGTAGTTTGCAAATATTTTTTCCCATTCTACAGGTTGTCTCTTCATTCTGTTATTGTTTCCTTTGCTGTGCAGAAGTTTTTTAGTTTGGTATAGTTCCATTTGTCTAATTTTGTTTTTATTGCCTGTGACTTTGAAGTCTTACCCATAAGATCTTTGAGTAGACTAGACCAATGTCCTGAAGCATTTCCCCTAGGTTTTCTTCCAGTAGTTTTATAATTTTGGGTCTTACATTTAAGTCTTTAATCCATTTTGAATTAATATTTGTATATGGTAAGAGATAGGGGTCTAGTTTCATTCTTGTGTATATGGATGTAGGACCATTTATTGAAGAGGGTGTCTTTTCCCCAGTCTATGTTCTTGGTGCTTTGTTGAAAATCAGTTAGCTATAAATACTTGGATTTATTCTGGGTCCTCTATTCTGCTCCATTGGTCTATATGTCTGTTTTTATAGAAATACCATGCTCTTTTGGTTACTATAGCTTTGTAGTATAATTTGAAGTCAAGTAGTGTGATGCCTCCAGCTTTGTTCTTTGTGCTCAGGATTTCTTTGGCTGTTCGGGGTCTTTTGTGGTTCCATGTGGATTTCAGGATTTTTTTTTTTCTATTTCTGCAAGGAAGGTCAAAATGCCTATGTTGATAAGGTTTGCATTGAATCTGTAGATTGCTTTGCATAGTATGGTCATTTTACCAATATTAATTCTTCCAATCCATGAGCATGGAATATCTTTCCATTTGTTTGTGTCCTTTTCAATTTCTTTCATCCGTGTTTTATAGTTTTCATTGTAGTTTTATAGTTTTCATCTTTCATCTCTTTGGTTAAATCTATTTTGTAGCTATTATAAATGGAATTGCTTTCTTAATTTCTTTTTCAGTTAGCTCATTATTGGTGTATAGAAATGCTACCGATTTTTGTATGTTGATTTTTTATCCTGCAATTTTGCTAAATTTGTTTTTCAGTTCTAAGAGTTTTTTGCTGGCGTCTTTAGATTTTCAATATATAAGATCACGTTGTCTGCAAACAGGGACAATTTGACTTCTTCTTTTCCAATTTGGGTGACTTTCATTTTTTTTACTCTTGCTTAATGGCCCTGGCTAGGACTTCCAGCAGTATGTTGAATAGAAGTGGCAAAAATGGGCACGCTTGTCTTATTCCTGATCTTAGAGGAAAAGATTTCAGCTATTCACCATTGAGTATGATGTTTGCTGTGGATTTGTCATATGGCCTTTATTGTGTTGAAGTACATTCATTCTATACCAAATTTGTTGAGAGTTTATTGGCCTATAGTTTTCTTTTTTTGTTGTGTCCTTGTCTAGTTTTGGAATCAGGGGAATGCTGGCTGGCTTTGTAGAATAAGTTAGGGAACATTCCCTTCCTTCAATTTTTTGGAAAATAATTGGTGTTAGTTCTTCTTTATAAGTTTGGTAGAATTCAGCAGTAAAACCATCCTGTCCTAGGCTTTTCTTTTTTTTTTTTTTTTGAGACAGAGTCTCACTCTGTTGCCCTGGCTAGCATGCTGTGGCGTCAGCCTAGCTCACAGCAACCTTCAAACTCCTGGGCTTAAGCAATCCTTCTGCTTCAGCCTCCCAAGTAGCTGGGACTACAGGCATGCACCACCATGCCTGGCTAATTTTTTCTATATATTTTTTTAGTTGGACAATTAATTTCTTTCTATTTTTAGTAGAGACAGGGTCTTGCTCTTGCTCAGGCTGGTTTCGAACTCCTGACCTTGAGTGATCTGCCCGCCTTGGCCTCCCAGAGTGCTAGGATTACAGGCGTGAGCCATCGTGCCCGGCCCAATCTCATTACTTATTATTGGTTTGTTCGGGTTTTCTATTTCTCCCTGGTTCAGTCTTAGTATTATATGTGTCCAGGAATTTATCCATTTCCTCTAGGTTTTCTAATTTGTTAGCATATAATATTCATAATAGTCTCTAATGATCTTTTGTATTTCTGTAGTATTATTTGTAATGTTTCCTTTGTCCTTTTTCATTTTATTTGTTTGAGGCTTCTCACCTTTTTCGTAGTTTAGCTAATGGTTTATCAATTTTGTTTATCTTTTTTACAAAACAACTTTTCATTTTGTTTGTATTGTCATTTTAGTCTCTATTTCATTTATTTCTACTCTGATCTTTATTATTTCTTTCCTTCTACTAATTTTGAATTTGGTTTGTTCTTGCTTTTCTAGTTTTCTGATGTGAATCATTAGGTTGTTTATTTGAAATCTTTCTACTTTTTTGATGTAGGTGTTTATTACTGTAAACTTCCCTTTTAGTACTGCTCTTGCTGTATCCCATAGGTCTCAATATGTTGTGTTTGATCTGATCTTTACAATGTTATTTGCAAAATGATGAGTTTCCAACCCCCATACTCCCTCCATCCACATTTGCCAGTTGGACCTTGCACTCTAGTTGTTTTGAACCACTTTTTGTTCTCCACACCTGCTAAGTACTCTTGGCTATGTCCTATTCATCCTTCAGCCTAGGCTGCCACAAATGGCAGTGCACAACTCCAGGGGGTGCCATTCCCATTGTAACCATGCCACGTAGCTGCCATGGGTCTTGGTTTAGATGGAACTTCCTCTTGGAAGCTTTCCCAGAATCCTTGAATGTCGGTTAGGCATTCCTCCCTCTTTGCTCCCAAAACTTGGTCTGTTGACCTCTATCGTCACCTTATCACACTATATTGTAATTCTTCTCTGCCTCTTGCATCGGGATATAAACTCCATAAGGATAGGACTTTTTCTTTCTTCTCTGCTGTGTAACCCCAGCACGTAGCACAGTGCCTGGCCCACAGTATGTGTTCAGCAAATGTCAAATCAATGAATGAGTTTGGTCTCATATTACAGCTAGTTATATATATAACTTCTCTGGTAGAGGACAAAGTCCATAAGGGCAAGGACTACACTTCCCCTCAGTACTTGGCATAGGACCTTGCTCATAATAGGCACTCAACAAATGTTTGCTGAAGGAATCTATATGTGTATATTGGTTGTTAAGGACACACTATTTTTCCCTTTCTACAGAACTGCACTAAACTGTGTGTGGCAAGATCTAAGAACCAAGGTGACGTGCTCTTTGAGCCCTTGCTGTCCTGGCATACGTGGGCCCAGTGCTGCCTGAGCTGGAGGCATAGGGAATGCAGTTGTATGTGATTGGGGTCATTAGGGTTCCCATAATTACGGGATGCCAAAACCTGAGTGAGTCTCCAAGGGCAATCAAGGCTTATCTAAGACCCATCCTGAAGCTCTGACGCCTTCCTAGATGACAGTCTCTGGCTCCTCCCGTGGAACCTCTCACAGGAGCCCCTGGCAGAGCTAGATACCTAGGCTAGGTGAGCTGACGTTAGAAGTCTTTCTGGCACTATGTCTTTTGGAAGGCAAGCTGTTTGCGTTGGGATAATGTGGAAAGGAGAGTCCTGGGAAGAAGGCCTAGGAGAGGCCAGGCTGACGATCCAGCTCTTTGAAGGGCACAGGGCACCTCTGTGGCCTGGAGCACAGCCTGCCATCTGGATGAATGCCCTCTGATGATGGCCGAGACAAACAGCTGGATTCCAGGTTGTTGTCTAGCTCTGCAACCCCACAGGGCCATAGCAGCACACACATCTTTGGGGAGGCCGAGACCTTTGACTAGCTCAGTAACCAGAGCAACTCTTCCCAGAAGGCACTGGCTAGGGACGCTCTCTGGAGGACTCTTCTCAGCCCTTGAGAGGCAGAGTAGCACCCCAAGAGCAGCCACAAGAAAAGGTCAGTAGAGCAAGAACTTTAATTGACACAATCCTGCCTTTATACAGGAATTTTAGCCTAGAATAGCCTGAAGGCTATTCTTTAGTTTTTCCTCTCTTTGTAAGAAATGCACCATAAAACACCAACATTGAGCTTTTTCCCATTAGGAAAAAAATGCACCAAGGAGCCCATGATCAGTAAGTGGAAGCCTTGAAACTTACAACCAGGGAATAGGGGGAAATGGCTCTAACTCAGGAACCACTAACATGAAAATTTTTATTTTTATTTAGAAAGCACTTCTATGGCACTTACCCTGTGCCAGGCACTATTCTAAGTGTTTTATGATTTGTTAACTCATTAAATGCTCATAACAATTCTTTTTTTTTTTTTTTTTTTTTTTTTTTTTTTTTTTTTGGGCATGGGATGAGATTGTGGCCCGGGGGGGGGTTGTGGTTTTGTTTAGTTTTTGCCCAATGTTTTTTTTTTTTTGTTTTTTTGGTTTTTGCCCCCGCCCCAAACTATCCGTTGGCAATTTTTTTTTTAATTGTGAAAAAAAAAAAAAAAAAAAAAAAAAAAAAAAAAAGAATTGT
>CAUYRT010008926.1:0-53760 GCA_963574885.1 Lepilemur ruficaudatus | reverse complement strand
TGAAAAGTAGTTGGGGAGCGGAATTAGGGGTCTCAATAGGGGAAAGGAATTCCTCAAAAACTGATTCATGTGATTAACTGTACACCTCGGTAAATTCACTGAAAATCATTTAATTGTACACTTAAAATGGAGTGTTGGTTTGGAGCACTATGTATGTACTCTCTGGACTACTTTGACAGGGTAGGTTTTTGAATGTAACAAGATAAGTCTACTTGAGTGGTAATATATTTTGGGAAATCAGCTCACTACAAATTGTGACTGTAAACATTGTACTGTAAATGCTTTGTAGTTTTCCCCCAACAACAACAAAAAAAATGTAGTGGGTATTGGCTGTTGCCTGTCTGTCATCTGTTCCCCATTCCCTGTTTCTGTCAGAACCATATTTTGTTTAAGTGTCCACCTGAGACACATGTAGTAGATCTTAGTGGTTTAAGAATAATCCCATCCTACTACCAAGTAATTAGTTCAGGGTCTAATCATAACCAATGAGATGCAAGAAGAGATTTGTTAGAGGATTTTGATTAAGTTCTTCCTCACTTTTAAGAGAGAACCTTGGGAAGTCACTCTCTTACTAGATGCTGTGTTGACCATGTAAACAGGCTGCTCAGATCTCTTACTGAGGTGAGTATAGTTGACTGAGAACCTCAGCTGCCACTTCTCTGGGCCAATCACTGCATTTGCAGTAAGGCTGATGACTGAGCACAGTGGAAGTATTGTCATAGATCTATTCCTGTGGGACATGAGTTTTCTTTAACAGGCAACACTGGCTTGAGGACTGTCCGTCAGCCTGACCAAAACTTGTATAGAACTGCACTGTAGTCTGAGATTCTTTCTACCTAGTCTCCTTCTTTCCACTTTTCCCTTCATATATGCTATGATTTGAATGTGTCCTCTGCAAAATTCAGATGTTGAAACTGTATGGCCGATGTAATAGTATTAAGAGGTACTTAGGGGAGATGATTAGGTCATAAAGGCAGAACCCTTATGAATGGGATGCTGTGTGAGATCACAGCATTCCTTTCCTCTGGAGGTTGCAGCCCTCACAAGACAACCAAATATGCCAGTACCCTGATCTTGGACTTCTTAGCCTCCAAAAATGTGAGAGGAAAGCCTTGGGTTTTATAGAGGGTTTTTTTTGGGGGGGGGAGGGTGAACAACACCTGCAGAGATAGGGGAGGGGCATAGTAGCTTGGTCCTTATCAAGGGGATAGGAATGCCGGGCACAGCTGTCTGTTAGATTTACAATCCTTGACTCTCCATACTCCTGGGGCTATTGTTTTATAAGCCTAAGTTTTCCATTAACCACATTCCATCCTATACATACTTTTGGGTTCCCACCTGGAACAAACCTAACAGTATTTAGCCAAACAGGTATCTGAGAAGCCAAAATATATATCAGTAAAGCCCATGTACTGTACTTAGAAGAAAACAAAAGTTAGCATTCTAACATCACTTATTTTTTTTTTTACTTTAATTTTGTGATTATATTCAGGTCATGTCTTTTTCGCAGGAATGTATAACATTCCTTCCAAAGATGTGTCCTTTAATGTGCTCTATCTCCAGTGATGTTAACTGTGATCTCTTGGTTGAGATGGTGTCTGCCGGTTTTCTCCACATAAAGTTATTATTTTTCCCTTTGTAATTAATACATAATTTGTGAAGAAATGCTTTGAAGCTATGTAGAGAATATGTTCCTCATGTATCACCCAAAAATCTTAGTGCCTGTTGATTGATTCTTAGAATAAATTATTACTGTGGTGGTAGAAAAGTAGTGATTTTCTAACTTTATTTTTTTTATCACCACTTTGTTTTTATACAAAAGGCATTCAAGTATACTTGGCCATATGATATTCCAGTTCATAGTAGATGATGAGAAACAAATTAGAAAGGGGGGTGTTCAGAAAAAAAGGAAGACACACTGACGGCAGAAATGACAGGCAATATTGGAAAAGAAGAGAGAAAAAAATAGTGACAAAATCTAACAACTTACAAAGCAGAGCAATATATGTGTGCCTCTGAGATGAACACTTTAGGTCATAATTTGTTTCCCATCCTTGGCTACAGAAACCATAAAAAGTCCCCACTGCAGCTGCAAATGGTTGGCATAGGAAATCACTCTTGCCATGGTTTCCAACCCTTTACTTTAAATGTTTACCCTGCAGTTTCCATCGTTTTGATTTTATGCCCAGGATTTTTCTCTCTGTTTGAATTTGGAGAATTTACATGACATATCAATTTAACTTGTTTCCAAGATTATATTTTAAAAATTTCTCCATGGGCTTCAGGCACTATATCCCTTGGATAAGTACTGCCCACCTCTAAGCTTGAGATACTAGCTTCCAGACTAAGCCTCTGTTCCTGCTTCTCTAGAAGTTAGGATAGAACATTCTGGTAGCACTTGGTGAGAGATCATATAAAGTTATATAATTTAGTAACCTTTAAGATAACCTAGATGTCATTTCTTACAGACTGGTATGGTAAGTAACAATTAGTAATTAGTTATTAACAATATATTAATTAATGTGATCACTAATAATGATTAGAGAATTGATTAATATAAAAAGATTCTGAAGCATTGAGATAATGTAAACTCATGTGTGACATCATTATTTAATAGATAAGGAAAAGAGCAATGTGCACATATATTGACAAAAATAAAATTATTTTATATGCTTATATACTTAAAATATACTTTTTTATCATTTTTAATGTCTACATAGTATTATCAAATAAATCAGTAATTTATTTAGCCAATCATACATGGTGTCTAATTTTTCATAATTATAAGTAATGTTGGGAAGAACTACTTGCAAACAAGTATACTTGAAAATAAGATTATTTTCTTCAAACTCATAAAAGAGGACTGTTTGAATAAAAGGGAATGGAGAATTTTAAGAATTTTGTTTTGCATTGCCAAAGTATCCTCCAGAAAGATGCAATCATTTATAGTGCCACCAGCTGTGTACCCTCAGCAAACTGAGTGTTAATATGACTTCATATTTGGAATTTCATAATCAAGACATATTTTATTTCAATCACCAGGACATTGTTTTCAAATGTTTGTTGATATTTTAATATCTCCTTTTTTATCTTCTCATTTAAGTCTTTTCTCCGATTTTAATTCTTGTGTTCCTTTTTACATACTAAATTCTAACGGGTACAATGAACACTATCTGTGTGATGGGCACACTTATAACCTTGACTTAAACATAACAAAATTGATGCATGTAACCAAAACCATTTGTACCCCCATAGTATTTTGAAATAAAAAGATAAAAAAGAGAGTCTCATATATTAAGGAGATTAATACATCTTTTCACTTGTGTGCATGTTTTTTTATATAGATTAGTAGAATATTGAATGTTTCTTCCTGAATATTTCAATATTAAATTGTTCAATAGTAAAGATTTCACATGTTTTGTTGTCCCTGTTTTAAATAGCATATTTCCTTACATTCAATGTGTGTGTGTATGTATGTAATTACTCTCACCAGTTACTTCCTAAGCTCTCATATTCATTTTAATAGTTTCATCCAATTGATTCTTATGAATTTTCCAGGTAGGAAATTGTATTATCTATGAGTAATAATAAACTTGCATCTTTCTTTGAAATATATTTTCCTTTTTCTCCTTATTTAATTGACTAATACTCTTGGAACAATATTAATTCTTAGTAGTAATAGTGAGCATCCTCTTCTTATTTTAAATGGATTGAAATTTAACATTAAGTTTTAATATTTGACCTTTTAGCATACATTTTAAGTTTTTTCATTTATTCATCAACTATTTTATTTATTTCAAAAAATTTATGGGGTACAATGGTTTTTGTTATGTGGATGAATTGTATCATGCTTAGGTCACGGCTTTCAGTGTACTCATCACCAGAATAGTGTACATTGTACCTGAACGATTTTTATCCCTTGCCTCCATCACTCCTGCCCCTTTCTTAATTTTCAATGTCCATTATACAACTTTAGGACCATATATCTCTCTTTTAACTCCCGCTTGTAAATGAGAACATGTGGTTTTTGTTTTTGCATTCCTGAGATACTTCACTTAGAATAATGGTCTCCAGTTCTTCCAAAAGACATTGTTATTCCTTTTTATTGCTGAGTAGTGTTCCGTGGTGTATATATACCACATTTTCTTTGTCAACTCATCAGTTGATGGGCACTTAGGTTAGTTCCATATCTTTGCAATTGTGAATTGTGCTGTGATGAACATTCGGGTGCAGGTATCTTTCTTATAAGACTTGCTTTTCTGTGGATAGATACTCAGTAGTGGAATTGCTGGATTGAATGGTAGATCTACATTTGTTCCTTGAACAATCTCCATGCTATTTTCCATAGCCATTGTACTAGTTTACATTTCCACCAACAGTGTATAAACATTCCCTTTTCACTGCATCCATGCCCACATTTATCATTTTTTGACTTTTTAGTAATGGCCATTCTGACAGGATAAGGTGGTATCTCATTGTGGCTTTAATTTGCATTTTCCTGATAACTAGTGATGTTGGGCATTTTTTCCTGTGTTTCTTGGCCATTTGTCTATCTTCTTTTGAGAAAAATCTGTTCATGTCTTTTGCCCACTTTTTGATAGGGTTATTTGTTTTTTTCTTGCTGATTTGTTTGAGTTCTTTATAGATTGTGGATATTAGCCCTTTCTTGGGTATATAGTTTGTGAATCTTTTCTCCCATTCTGTAGGTTGTCTATTCACTCTGTTGGTTATTTCTTTTGCTGTGCAGTAACTTCTTATTTTTATTAAGTCCCATTTATTTATTTTTGTTGTGGCTATATTTGTTTTTGGGATCTTAGTCATAAATTCTTGGCCTAGGGCAAGGTCTAGAAGAGTTTTTCCTAAATTTTCTGCTACAGTTGTTATGGTTTCAGCTCTTACATTTAAGTCTTTAATCCATCTTGAGTTAATTTTTGTATATAGTGAGTGATAGGGATCCAGTTCCATTCTTCTGCATGTGATTATCCAGTTCCCCCAGCACTGCTTATTGAATAGGGTATCATTTCCCCAGTATATGTTTTTATCTGCTCTGTAAAAAATCAGTTGGTATTAACTATATGGTTTTATCTGGGTTCTCTATTCTTTTCCATTGATCTATGTGTTTAACTTTATACCAGTATCATGCTGGTTGGTCACTAGAGACTTGTAGTATAATTTGAAAACAGGTAATGAGATGCTTCTAGATATGTTTTGTTTGTTTTTCCTTAGTATTGCTTTGGCTATTCATGTTCTTTTATGGTTCCACATGAAGTTTAGTATCATATTTCTAGATCTGTGAAAAATGACCTTGGTATTTTTATGGGAATTGCATTGAATCTGTAAATCACTTTGGTCAGTATGGACATTTTAACAATGTTGATTCTTCCGATCTATAAGCATGGGATGTTTTTTCATTTGTTTGTGTCATATATGATTTCTTTCATCAGTGTTTTGTAGTTATCCTTGTAGAGATCTTTCACGTCCTTGGTTAAGTATATCCCTAGGTATTTTATTTTCTTTGAAACTATTAAAAATGATATTGGGTTTTTGATTTGATTCTCAGGTTGGCCATTAGTGTATAGAAGTGCTTCTGATTTGTGTACATTAATTTTGTAACTTGAGACTTTACTGAATTCATTTATGAATTTTAGGAGTCTTTTGGAGGAGTCTTTAGTGTTTTCTAGTTACAAGATTATATTTTCAGTAAAAAGGGACAGTTTGACCTCCTCTTTTCCAACTTGGATGCACTTTATTTTTTTGTATTTCCTGATTGCTCTGGCTAGGATTTCCAGTACTATGTTGAATAGAAGTGGTCACAGTGGGCACCCTTGTCTTGTTCTGGTTCTTAGGAGGAATGCTTTCAACTTTTCCCCATGATTATGTTGTTGGGTTTTTGCTGTGGGTTTTACACTCTGGGGTTTTCATGGGTTTTATTATTTTAATGTATATTCCCTCTATGCCTCATTTGTTTTGAGTTTTTATCATGAAAGCGTGCTGAATTTTATCAAATGTTTTTTTCTGCATCTACTGAGATGTTCATATGGTTTTTGTTTTCTCTTTATGTGCTAAATCACACAAATTACATTTATTGACTTGCACATATTGAACCTTTCTTGCATCCCTGGAATAAAACTCACTTGATCATGGTGAATGATCTTTTTGATATGCTATTAAATTAAGTTTGCTAGTATTAATATTTTGTTGAAGATTTTTGCATGTGTGTTCATGAGGGATATTGGTCTGTAGTTTTCTTTTATCATTGTATCCTTCCCTGGCTTTGGCGTCAGGGTGGTACTAGCTTTGTAAAATGAATTAGGAAGGATTTCCTCCTTCTCAATGTTATGGAATGGTTTCAGTAGTATAGGTGCCATTTCTTCTTTGTAGGTCTGGAGGAATTTGGCTATGAATCTGTATGGTCTGGGGCTGTTTTTTGTTGGGAGATTTTTTATTATTATTTCAATCTCACTGCTCATTTTTGTTATTGGTTTGTTCACGATTTCTGTTTCTTCCTGATTCAAGTTTGGGAGGTTGCATGTTTCCAAAAATTTGTCCATTTCCTCTAGATTTTTCTAGTTTGTATGTGTAGAGGTTTTCATAGTAGTCATGGATGATATTTTTTATTTCTGTGGTATCAGTTGTAATGTCTCCTTTTTCACTTTTGATTGAGCTTCTTTGAGTCCTTTCTCTTCTATTTCTGGTTAACCTAAATAGTAGTCTATTCTATTTCATTTAGTTCTATTCTGAGCTTTGTCATTTCTTTTCTTCTCTGGCTGAGGGTTTGGTTTGTTCTTTTTCTAGTTCCTTGAGGTATGACATGAGGTTGTAAATTTGTGTGCTTTCTGTCTTTTTGATGTAAGCATTTAAGGTGATAAGCTTCCACCTTAGCTCTGCTTTTTCGGTTTCCCATACATTTTGGAGGTTTGTGTCATCTTTGTTGTTCAATTTGAAAAATCTTTTGATTTTCAAAAGATTTTTAATTTTGTCATTGACTCCAAGATTGTTTAGCAGCCGGTTGTTTAATTTTCATGACCTGTGTGAATTTGAGAGTTCCTCTTGGAATTGATTTCTAGTTTTATTATACTTTGGTATCATAAGATACATGGTGTGATTTCTATTTTTCTGAGTTTGCTGAGAATTGTTTTGTGGCCTAATATATGGTCCTTCTGTCCTTCTTGGAAAATGTCCAGTGTGCTGATGAGAAGAATGAGTATTCTGAAGTTTTTCAGTAGAATGTTCTCTAAATGTCTGTTAGGCCCATTTCTTCTAGAGTCCCATTTAAATACAGTGTTCTTTGTTGATTTTCTACCTTGATGATATGTTCAGTTCTGTCAGTGGAGTGTTGAAGTCTCCAGCTGCTATGATGCTGCTGTTTATTTCTTTGCTTAGATATAGTAGAATTTATTTTATGAATCTGGGAGTTCCTGTGTTAGGTGCATATATATTTAGGATTGTTATATATTCCTGCTAAATTGATACCTTTATCATTATTTAATGATCATCTTTTTTTTTTTTTACCTTTGTTGATTTAAAGTCTACTTTATCTGATATGAGAATAGGCTACTCCTACTCAGTTTTGGTTTCCATTTGTGTGGAATATTATTTTTTCATCCCTTTACCTTTAGTCTATGAATGTCCTTGTGAGTTAGATGGGTTTCTTGGAGACAGCATATATTTGGGTTGTGTTTTTTCATCTATTCAGCTAATGTATATCTTTTATGTGGAGTATTAAGACTGTTTACATTCGATGTTAGTATTGATATATGAGATACTGTTGTATTCATTGTGTTGAATGATACCTAGTTGCTTTGTTTTCTCCCTTGTGTTATTGTTTTATAAGAGCTCTGAGCTTTAACTTTCAGGTGTTTATACAGTGGTATGTTTTGTTGATTGATCTGTACTATGTATATAACACTTTTAAGCATTTTTTGTAGTGCAAGTCTATTGGTGACCAATTCTTCAGTGTTCACTTTTCTGGGAAATTCTTTATTTCTCCCTCATTTATGAAACTTGGTTTTGCAGGATAGAAAATTCTTGGCTGGCATTTATTCTGTTTAGGAAGACTAAAATTGGGATGCTTCCAAGGTCTTTGCTAAGAATTCTGCTGTTAGTCTGATAGGTTTTCCTTTGTAAGTAACTTATTGCTTTCATCTCTCAACTTGTATGATATTTTCCTTCTCTTTGACTTTGGCCAGACTGATGACTACATGTTTTGTTGATGTTCTATTTGCTATAAATTTTCCAAGTGTTCAATGACCATCTTCTATCTGGATATCTAAATCTCTGGCAATACCAGGGAAGTTTGCCTCAATTATTCCCTCAAATATGTTTTCTATGTTTTGCTTTTTCTTCTTCTCCCTCAGGGATAGCTATGATTCTTATATTAGCTCTCTTTTCATAGTCCCATATTTTTCAGTCATTGTTCATTTTTTTTTCCTACATTTTTGACTGACTGGGTTAAGTAGAGAGCCTTGTCTTCAAGCTTTGAAATTCTTTCTTCTGCTTGGTCTAGTTTTTGTTAAAGCTTTCTGTTGTACTTTGAAATTCCTTGAATGACTCTTTCCTTTCTTTAAGTTCTGTTATATCTCTTCTTATATTATCTGTCTCTTTAGTGAATTTTTCATTCATGTACTGAATTATATTTTTGGTTTATTTGTGTTGGTTTTCAACTTTCTCATCAATCCCGTAGATCTTACTTGCCATCCATATTCTTTCTTTCTTTCTTTCTTTCTTTCTTTCTTTCTTTCTTTCTTTCTTTCTTTCTTTCTTTCTTTCTTTCTTTCTTTCTTTCTTTCTTTCTCTCTCTCTCTCTCTCTCTCTCCCTCCCTCCCTCCCTTTCTTTCTTTTTGAGACAGAGTCTCACTCTTTCACTCTGGCTAGAGTGCAGTATTGTCATCATAGCTCACTCGAACCTCAAACTCCTGGTTTCAAGTGATTCTCCTGCCTCAGCCTCCCAAGTAGCTGGGACTACAGGCATGTGCCACCATGCCCAGCTAATTTTTTCTACTTTTAGTAGAGATAGGATCTTGTTCTTGTTCAGACTGATCTCAAGCTCCTGAGCTCAAGAGATCCTCCTTCCTCAGCCTACCAGAGTGCTAGGATTACAGCCACAGGCCACTGCTCCTGGCCACACTGCCATCCATATTCTGAATTCCATATCTGACATTTCAACAATTTTGTTTTTGTTGGAATCCATTGACGTTGAACTATTGTGATCCTTTGTGAGTGTCAAAGCAGCTTGCATTTTATGTTACCAGAATTTTCATGTTGGTTCCTTCTCATTTCAAATCTCTTCTCTTAGCTTGAGGCAGATAGGTTTGCGGTGCTCCTATTTTTCTCTATAGGGAACTGTCTTGCTCAGTGAAGAGAGGGGGATGTCCCTGGATGGTGTACTTGAGTCCTACTCCAGAAGATTGAGCTGGCAGGAGAGGGTAGAATGCACTATGAGCATTTAACACTGCTGCTCTCCTGTGTCTCACATATCACTGTTCCCCTGTGGTTGTCACAGGCTGTCCATAAGCTGCAGAGTGAGTGATCACCCTTCCTAGTTCTGTCACCAATGGTGATTGTCCCTCATGGTGGCTTGAGCAGTCTATTATAGCTTGAGCGGCTATTGTCAACACATGGAGGCTTGGGTGTTTCCCCACTCAGATCCATGGGCAGTGTCATTTGTCAGCCTATGATGATTTGAGCTCAGCACTGCCCAAGTGTTTGGGTGGCAGTGTTTGTCGGCCCATGGCAGCCCGAGTATTCACCCCTCCCATGTCCCGTGAGTGCGTGCAACTTCTGCCTATGGGACACATGAGAGCACCTGGTCTCTCTGCTTCCTACCTGGCCCAGCAGGGGAAATGGAGGGTCAATAGGAGTGGATCTGACCCCGGATCTGAAAATGGTGCCAGCCATAGTGCGCAGGGTCCAGGGTCCAAAAGCCAGTGGGTCTCCACTGTGCCTTCTCTGGATAAACGCTGCTATACAGTCTCTAGTCATTTCCCTATGTCAATCTGGTGGTCTGCTGTGGTGGAGTGACCCTTCTGCATTTCAGATAGCAATGTCCATGGGGGAAGTGTGGAGTCCTGGGATTCTCTCCTCTGTCCCTTCCCCACATGTGGGTATCTTCCTTGTGTACTTCCAGTCCTGCAGAGTGGGTCACCTCTCTTCTCTCTCTTTCACTTTGGGTGCCTCCCCATAGCCTCTCTGTTGGTTTTCAATGTTCTCTCTTAGCCAGTCAACCTGAGGTGAATATCCACTTGCCTCTTTCAATCCTGTCTATGACACTGGTGTGTGCAGGCTGCTTCTGGTCCACCATCTTGCTTCTCTACATTCTAATTATATGAGAAGTTTCATTTATAAGCCTAGAACATACCTCTTCAATACCAAAAAACCCCCAAAAACAAACAAAAAAAACCCTAAATAAATAAAAAAAGAGTGGCCTCACTCTGTTAGAAGAAATTATTTATTTATTTATTTATTTAGAGTAATAATCTACATGAGCCATGCTGACATTTGGAATACTGAGTAAATGTGAAAAATCGTTTTCTTAAAAAGACTCTCAAACTGTTTACATGAAAAAACTACATCTATTTATGATCTATTTTTTAAATTAGGAAATATGGGTTAGGTTTAATAACATATTTCCTTTTCTTTTTAGAAAATTAAAACATTAGGCTTTGTGGCCACTATTTTAAAGAATCTTATGCACTGTTATGATTTGTTGATTGCTTATTCTTATAAAAGAAAGATAGGTCAAACTTTCAGTAAACTTTTTAAAACAGTAACCAGTCACACTTGTCAAACACAAAATGATTTGAGTAAAGTACAAAGGGCAAAGCAAAACCAAAAGAGAAACAAATTTGTTGAATTCAGTCAACTAACTTTTTCTTTGTAGTATATAGACATTATTCTAATGCCTGTTTGGTTTAACTTAATTACATCAGTATGGTTGGGCTTTTTTTTCCCCCAATGCTATGATCCCAGATGAAATTGAAGAGCCCTTTGCACATTTCCAAAGGTGTTTCAAATTTTATACACATTTTCCTTTCTCTTAATATAATCCATTTTATCCTCCAAGGTAAGAACATCACTATTTTCAAACATAAGAAATGCATCCAAATGAAAGCAATGATCAACAGATTTGGGTTCAAAGAGCCAGTCTCTAGTTCTGCTACTTAGAATATATGTTTATGTATAATATGACTACATCTACAAAATAGAGGTTTTAAGAAAAGTCCCTATTTGTATCATTCATGTTCAGTTTTTTTAAATATTTTAGCTGAGAAGCACAAGAAAAATAAAATATTGAAATAATGCTTCTAGAATTATAAGCATCCAAATGGTAAAAGATGTTTTATTTTTCAAAGTGTCTCTACAATTTTAACTGCTTTTGGTTCTCAAGTTAGATCTAGAAAATTTGTGTCTGACTATAGTTTTCCTCTTTAAACTATAGCAATCAACATTTTGGCAAAGTTTGAACTTGATTGCAGTTCATGGACATTCTTAAGGCATTGTTTCCTTGCTTTTCCTCCTTTCCTCCCTGCTTGCCAACTCTCCCCTTTTATTCCTTCCTTGTTTTCTTTCTTATGATTCTCTTACTCCAGATTTTAGGAAATGCAATGACATGGTCTTTAAAGTAGGTAGGTGCTATAATTATATTAATTTTTTTATTACTGCCATACAGGATTCAAAACTTTGGCAAATGATTTCTAGTGTGATGCTGGTGCATAGTGGCCTGGGATGATGAGAGAGAAGAAGAGACAGAGAGATGGAGAAAGAGAGGTGTTGGGGTGGGTAATGAACAAAAGAATGAGAGAGAAGAAAATGAGGAGTCTGATTTTCTATCTAATTTTCTTGAAACTTGTAAGTTGTCATATTATAGTGGAAAGTGAAGTACTTTGGAGACCCTGAGTTCTAAATTCAGCTCTCTTGAAAGCTAACTATACAAAGTAGGTCAGTCATGTCACCTGTCTGGGATTTAGTTTCCTCATCTGTAAAAATAACTGATGGACTTTTCATCTCTAAAGCCAGTAGAATGTAAATTTCATGAGGATAAATTTTTTTTCTCTTTTTCCCCTAATGTATCTCTAGCACCTGGAACAGTGTCTGGCACAGTGTAGAAACCCAATAAATATTTGTTGAATGAATAAGCTCCTTTCCAACACTATTATTCTGTAATTTTGCTCTAAACGACAGATAAAAGCAGTAGCATGGCAAAGGTAAATATAAACTGGGGGTTATATAGTGTGTTTTCTTATTTTCTGCTTAGATACGAGTCTCTTGCATCTCAAAAGACAATAGTTAGTGTGGTACTCCGATAGATAGGTGCTTAAGGATTTATATCTCCTCCCCTATGCTCCTACAAAAAATATGCTTTAAAAGAGCCATTGTGCTCAGAAGATCTACTTTCTGGTCCTGTATTTTCCACTAACCAGCTATATGATTTTGGCCAAATTGCTTAACCCTTTCAGAACCCTTTTTTTCTCCTCATGTGTAAAATGTCAGCATTGATTAGTTTCCTTTGATCATATATTTATTCATCCATTCATTCTATCAACAAATTTTTATGGAATGCCAATGTATGTAAGGGATTAAGATGAATACAGTGACTGATTTTTCAAATCATTAAATCTGTAAAATTCTGTGACTGTACAAGTTTTCATAGGAATAAACATTAAAAAGGAATTGCTAAATTATTTCCTGAGTTTAACTTTATAATTTTCACTTACATTTTATTGCAGATAAAAATTAGTTATATTTATAGTAGTTGCTTAGACTGTTACCTTTATTTATTTTTTAATCAAGAGAACAGAAATTAATTAAGCTATTTCAGCTTTCTCTTCAACAAGAACTAAGTCTTGATTCTGGTGCACATTAGCTTTTTCTGTTAGATTTATTAGATGTGTGATTTTCAAATATCTAATTATAATAAACCCTGATATTATGTATAAGCATGCTGTTATAAGCAGAGTTTTAAATACCACAGTGTATTTTTTGTAGGTTTTTTTTCACCTCAGAGTAGAAAAGAAATATTGGCATTTTCCAAAATTTTCTTCTCCTGATTTTCTGTGAATAAAAAATGATTATAATTTCCCATACTTTTGTAGTGTATAAAGTGGTAAAATATCACCTGATTTCTTGTATGTACATTTGACTTTTAATGAGACAGGAGTGATTGACATCATCCATCTATGACTCACAGACCCTGTCTTTATATTTGAGAGGCTTTACCTCAATGTGACTTTAAGTGAGAATCCAACACTTATTTTAGTCCACATGTAGCCCACTCATTATTTTATTTACAGCTTCTATCTGTGCCTCTTTCCCGCACTGCGCACTTGCCTCAGTCACAGTTTTGTAAGCACACAAGCTAACCCTAGCAAAAATGAGTAAAAAACAAATGTTGCTGGAGAGCTTCTTTGAAAAGGGGCAGAGACCCAATGATGAGAGAGCAGAAGACCCTAAAACTGCCAACAAAATGAAAGCTGCATTTAAAAGAAAATACCAAGAGTAGTGCTTAAATTATGGATTCATTTTAACAGGTGATTCACATTCTCCAAGCCTGTCTTGTATAATATGTGGTGACTGGCTATCCAACAAAGCCACAAAACCTTTAAAACTGCTTCGCCACATGGAGACCAAGCACCCTGCATTAAAAGACAAGCCTTTGGAGTTTTTAAAAAGAAAAGAACGTGAACACAAAGAACAGAAACAATTATTGAAGGGCACCACTTTGTCAAATATGTCCGCACTGAGATCATTATTCTTAGTGGCTAACCGCATTGCTTAAGCTAAGAAGCCCTAAAGGGCTATTGGTGAAGAGTTGAACCTGCTACTTCTAAGGACATTTGCTCTGAACTTTTAGCAGAGGCTACAGTTCAAAAGGAGGCATATGTTCCTCTTTTGACTAGCACCATAACTAAATGAATTGATGAAATAGCAAAAGATATCGAGGCACAATTGTTAGAGAGGATTAACGAGTCACTGTGGTACATAATCCAGGTTGACAAGTCTACCAATGTTGACAACAAGGCAACAATGCTTGTTTTTTTTGCCACATATTTTTCAGGAGGATATGTTATGTGCACTTTTGTTCCCAGCCTACACCACAGCTGCAGAAGTACTCAAGTCTTTGAATGATTACCTATCAGGAAAACTGAATTGGTCATTTTGTGTTGGTATATGCATAGATGGAGTGGCTGCCATGACTGTATAGCTTTCTGGTTTCACTACTCAAATCAAGGAGGTTGCTTCTGAATGTGAGTATATGCACTGCGTCATCCATAGAGAGATGCTGGCTAGCTGAAAAATTTCACCTGAACTAAACAATATTTTGGAGGATGTGAGTAAAATTATCAACCACATTAAAGAACATGCCCTTAACTCACGTCTGTTCACACAGGTCTGTGAGGAGACGGACGCAGAGCACACATGTCTTCTCTTACACACAGAAGTGAGGCGGCTTTCTAAAGGGAGATCACTGGCCAGAGTGTTTGAGTTATGAGAGCCACTCCAGAGATTTCTTTTAGAAAAACAGTCACGACTGGCAGCACATTTCAGAGACACAGAATGGGTCACAAAAGTTGCTTACTTGTGTGACATAGTCAACCTGCTCAACAAACTCAATCTGTCACTTCAGGGGAGAATGACAACTGTGTTCAAGTCGGCAGATAAATCAGCTGCATTCAAAGCCAAACTGGAATTATGGGGGTGACTATTGAATATTGAGATTTCTGACATGTTTCAAACATTAGCAAAGATTTTTAAAGAGACTGAGCCAGGGCCTTCCTTCTCCCAGCTGGTGTATGATCACCTATCTCAGCTTTCAAAATAGTTTGAGCATTACTTCCCAGCCACAAAAGACCCCTGAACTGGGAAGGAATGGATCTGTGACCCGTTTTTGAATAAGCCAGGTGAATCAACTTTGTCTATGCCAGAAGAGGATCAACTGCTTGAGATCGCAAATGACAGTGGCCTTAAAAGTATGTTTGAGACAACTTCTAATCTCCTTATGTTCTGAATGAAAGTCAAGGCAGAATATCCTGAGATTGCCACAAAAGCAGTGAAAAGCCTGCTTCCATTTCCAACAGCCTATGTTTGTGAAGCAGGGTTTTCTGCAGTGACAGCAACCAAAAGGAGATTATGGAGTAGACTGGACATAAGCAACACAGTTCGGGTGTCACTGTCTTCTATCACGCCCAGATGGGACTGCGTAGCTTCAGGAGAGCAAGCTCAGGGCTCCCACTGCTTCTGTATTATGGTGAGTTATATAATTATTTCATTATATATTATAATGTGATGATAATAGAAAGTGCACAATAAACATAATGCACTTGAATCATCTTGAAACCATCCTCCCTCACCGCTTAGTCCATGGAAAAATTATATTCCATGAAACCAGTCTCTGGTGCCAAAAATGTTGGGGACCACTGCTATAAGTAATTAACTATATATCAAAACTGAGAAAAAAGAGAGGTACATGTAAGTTGTGGGGATGAGGAGAAACTTCCTTTTCACCCCATCAGATTCACTGAAAGATCAACTAATAATAATGCAGATTAATAAAAGAAATAAATTTTACCATGAGCACAGGGAGAGTGATAGAGTGATTACCCAGTATCCCAATGGGGTCCAGAGGTTTATATACCCTCATTTTAGAGAGGAGGGGGAGAGAAGGAATATAGGTCATTCTGTGTAGGGGCAATAAATGGTTACTAGGGAGGATGAATAGATACTTGGGAGAATACACGCATGGTAGGGAAAGAGATTAACTTGTAAATGATTCTCCTTGGAAATTAACATGAGAGACAGGTATTATCTTTAAAATGGATTGGGCCTGGTCTGGTTGCATTCTTGATCTTCTTTCCTGCAATATATTGAGAAAACAGGGAGGGAAAGGAAAGATAACTGTTCTTTTTGATGGATCCATCTGGTTTTATGCAGATAGAGGAAAAGCCGCTTCCAAGGCATATTGATTTCTAAGGGCCTTTAACTCAAAATACTCTTTATATCAAGGAGTCATATTTTGGGGTGAAATTTCCTGAACTCCTTCAAAGTATTTAAAAAGTTCAGATGATGAAGAGAGATCTCTAGTTCAGGGGCCAGAATGAGCATAGAGGAAATGGCACTTGAGTTTGATTTTCGAATTTGAGTGGGTTTTGAGGTACAATCCAGATGGGGAGTAATGTGAACAAAGGTACAGAGATAAGGAAATACAGGGTATATATAATACTGATAACTGGCTAGAAGTAAGGTAATCTTAGCACTAAATTATTGTGTATTTGAAAATAACCCTTATCATTTCATAACCGTGTTTTGGCATTTCTTCATTTTTAAAATATGCCAGGACTCTAACATTGGAAATGGCCTGGTTTACTTTCAACCTCTGAGGTGCCAAATCTGAACCCATATTTCCCTTCAGTCTTAGAAAGAGCAGTTTCTTGTGTTCAGATTTTGAATTTTTCATTCATTCATTCATTCATTCATTTATTTCCAGAATATTATGGGGGTACAAGCATTTTAGTTACATGTAATGCCTTTGCCTCACTCAAGCTAGGGCTAGAGGCTTTCCCTTCCCCCATAGAGTGCGCTCCACCTCCATTAGTTGTGAGTTTACACCCCCTATCTGACCGGCACCCAATGAATATTACTAACATGTGAGTACCTTAGTGTTGATCAGTTTGTACCAATTTGATGGCAAGTACACGTGGTGCTTATTTTTCCATTCTTGTGATATCTCACTTTGAAGGATGGGCTCCAGCTCTATCCAAGATAATATAAGAGGTCCTACCTAGGTCACCATTGTTTTTTGTGGCTGAGTAGTACTCCATGGTATACATATACCACATTTTATTAATCCACTCATGTATTGATGGGCACTTGGGTTGTTTCCACATCTTTGCAATTGCGAATTGCGCTGCCGTAAACATTCGAGTGCAGATTTCTTTATTATAGAATGTCTTTTTTTCCTTTGGGTGGATGCCTAGTAGTGGGATTGCTGGATCAAATGGTATTTCTATTTTTAGCTCTTTGAGGTATCTCCAAATTACTTTCCATAGCAGTTGTACTAGTTTGCAATCCCACCAGCAGTGTAAGAGTGTCTCTATCTCTCCACATCCATGTTGCCATTTGTTGTTTGGGGCCTTTCTGATAAAGGCCATTCTCACTGGAGTTAGGTGGTATCTCATTGTGATTTTGATTTGCATTTCTCTAATGGTTAGAGATATTGAGCACTTTTTTATATGTTTGCTGGCCATTAATCTGTCTTCTTTTGAAAAGCTTCTGTTCATGTCCTTTGCCCATTTATTGATGGGGTTGTTTGATTTTTTCTTGTTGATTTTCTTAAATTCTATACAGATTCTTGTTATCAGCCCTTTATTGGATGTGTAGAAAGCAAGTATTTTCTCCCGTTCTGTATGTTGTCTGTTCGCTCTAATGATAGTTTCCTTGGCTGTACAGAAGCTTTTTCATTTGTTCAGGTCCCATTCATTTATTTTTGTTGCTGCTGTGATTGCTTTGGGGATCTTCTTCATAAATTCTTTGCCTACCTCTCACTTCTCAGCAAAATCATCTCAAAATGGATAATAGACTTAAACCTAAGGCATGAAACCTTAAGAATTCTGGAAGAAAATGTCAGATTTGGATTTTTCTACCTCTCATCTCCCTGCCCCCCATTTCTTTCTGCTTTCTCTGAAATGATGGTTTTGTTCTAGTAGTTAAACTAACACTTCTGTTTCTTTGTTCTAGTAGTTAATTTTCAGTACTTTATATACATAGATCTCTCCCAACTTAAAACAACTTTCTATATCTATGGCTTCACTTTCTCTTCTTTCTTTAAATGTTAATTTTATCGAGAGTATTCTTCACTTGCTGTCTCCATTTTATTCTCCTATATTTACTCTTTAACTCACTGCAACCTTACTCATAACTCCACTGAAACTGCTTAGCCAATGGAAATAGGTAGAAATAGTAGATACAATATTCAGAAAACACTCTTATAGGAAAGGTGTATTCTGTTGTCTCTCCTTCCTTCTTTCACGCTTATTGGAATGCAGGTGATGACTAGAGTTCAAGCAGTTTTCTTAGACCATGAAGTAAAGGCCGTGGTTTGATAATGATGTAGCAGCATGTGGAAAAGCCTACATTCCTGGTCCCTTGAACTGTCTGCCTTTGGAAAGGGAAGTAAACTTCTTTTTGTTTAAACTACTCTTACTTTGGATTTTCTGCTACTTTTAGCCAAACCTACTCCTAACTTATTGAATAATGTTAACCACTCTTATGGCTTATATTACTTATATAACAATGACTCCCAAATCCAGAGCTCTGTCTTTCTTCTGTACATCAGGAGAGTCAGGATTTTCTGCTGTATTTATCTACATCTCAAATTCAACATGTTTGAAGATGTTTAAAGACAAAGTGATTTTCTCTGACTCCTTCCGTTCCTTTCCCGTTTCCAACCTCAGTGAATGTAACCCAGAGCAGAGTCCAGACAGGAATTATGGGGCCACCCCCTGAATTTTATCTGTCCCTTTTTCTTAATTTTCATTATTAAATCCTCAGTTTAGGCCCTAAGCATATTTTTTTGCACTACTTAATAATTCGAACTAATCTATCTGCCTCAGATCTTACCACATCTCTAATCCATTTACCAATCTGTCCCCATGGTTATGTTTATGAAAACATAAATCTGTTTATGTCTGGAAAAAATACTATCTTGCTTAAAGTTCTTCAATGGCTCTACAATATCAAGTGTATGAAATAGAATATTCTTGGCATGGTATGTAAAGCCTTCCATGTTCTATGTCCTGCCGACATCTCCAGCTTTATCTCTACTGAGTAGCCGGCTGAATTTATCATTTCCTTTCCATTGTGAATTATTCTTTCTACATTTTTTTTTCTGCCTTGAATATCCTTTGCCACCATTAGTTCTATATCTGAACTTTTACTTGAAGAATAATATACACAGTGAATTCTATTTTATGTCCTTTTTGGAGACTTTTTTCACCATCCCCAGGGGAAATTAACCATTCCCTCAGGTAGGCATTGCTTCACTGTTAGTTTCTATACTTGTATTGACACATTTGAAGATAATTGAGGGTAGAGAGTAGATTATATTCAGCTTTTTATCCTCAGCCCATACTAAGGCACCTGCCATAAGTAGGTACCTAATAAGTATTCATTATATTAATTAATTGAGTTAATTGAGTGGATTATAGTAGCATTAGAAATGGAAAGTAAATTTCAATTAGAGGAATATGAAAGAGGTAAAATCAGCAGGGCTTAGTAACTGATTGAAGGAGGGAGGTAAGATAAGGGAAAGAGAGAGGTCAAAGACGACCCTGATATTTTAAGCCTGAATGATGAAAGGATATAGATATCTATAAGAAAAATGTGGAATGCAGGGAGGAGAAAATTTGGAATGGAAGATAAGGTCTGCTCTGGGCATTTTGACTGTAATATGCTGGTGTTATAGACAAATGATAATTGGATAAAAATGTCCTGGAATGCCATTAGGCTCCCTGGACAGCTAAAAGATCCTCTTACTGTATTATTAATGGACACCACAGGATGTAATTGATTGGTTTAGGCTGAGAGAAAAAACTAAAAATCACAAGATTCACAAGAGCAAAAGTGAGGCAAGATTCAGGTATGGACCAGGAAATGAGGCATCATTGGGATTAACCAGTCTTGTTTAATTCAACATATAAGGACCTCTACAACCATATCAGGTTCACATGGATAGCCACTATGTTTCAGATGTTTGACTCTTATAGTTTGGAACAATTGCCCACACCTGATCCCAAGACACTTGATAAATGACCTCTGAATCTTTCTGTCAATAGTGAAAATATAAAAAATTTGTTAAAAGCCCCTCCCCATATGAATAAATTCACTTATCAAAAAATTATTGAAAAAGCATGACAATGCAATCATAAGATGGGGACCAGAAACATCAAGGAAATCACAGACTGCTGGTTAGGGCTTCTTCATCTGTATCTCTTTCTGGCAAAAATACTAAAATAAATTTAAAAATTGAAAAGCCTTCATTGTAGTATTATTCTCCACCTTATTTTATGAAAGAAAGAAGAAAAACAAAGAAGCAAACAATCTCAGTGTAGCTCCTAGCAATTATTTTAAGTAGGGTGGGTTGCAGGGGATTTATGACAGGGAGAGGAAGTGCAAGCCCTCTCGCGGTGTGTTGCCCGGGTTCCTTAACCTCAGCCCTGGGAAGCCGGCAATATGAATGTCAGAGACATGTCAGAGACCTTTGCAGCAGCCTTCCGGAAGATATCTTCTCAGAGTTATTATTACTTTTTGATGAGAATATCTAAACATTCAATCTCCAAGTTAAGCCAGAATCTAATAAATAAATTCAATAAATTAAATGTTTATGAAGAATGCTAAATCCTGAGGATAAAAATAAAAGGAGACACACTTCCTGTCCTCAGGGAACTCTCTGTCTCAGTTTAGAAATTCTTTCAAAGCCAGTCTTATCTCAAGAAGTCACTTGCAGATGGGAATAATGCAAACATATAACGGAATTGTGTACTTTTGTGTTCAGAGCCCTGCAGTTTCTGAGCACTTACTATACCAAATGACATGAAAACTCCTCTGATTCTTGAATTGCTATCTTTTGGGAAGGTCATTGATTTATGAAGCTATAAAAGCATCACTGAGTTTAGGATGTATCATTGCTAGAGGGTTGGCAAAAACAGCAGTTCCAAATAACTAGGGAAAATCTGGACTCATGTTACCAAATAAATTATGTGCTATTGGTAAGGAAGAGTTCTGGATAAATTTTTAAGTAAAGCTAAATGTACCAGGAAGCAATAGTTCTGAAGTTTTCAGTCTGGTGATTTGTAGATATTTTGGATTAGCTGGTTAAATTAGCCACATACCTTGGATTAACTGGGTAACTCCACCATGACTTAGATACATGTTTTGAGGTAATAATACTTTATTACCATCAATGTGCTTGAAGGATTATTTCTTATGTCACTGTCAGAGGAAGAGGCCAGAATCAAGGAGGAGTTCAGGATCAGGATGATCAAAGGAAATCATCAAGTATAGGGAGTTGTTACGTGTCAGGCAATAAGCTCTGGATAAAACATGAATGAGCATTGAGGAAATAATATCTATCATTTACTTAGGCATTTTCCTAAGTCGTGAACATGTCATGTCATTTATTTTTACTGTCTTATTTCTTTTTATTTTGCAGCTGAAAAAATTGGATTAGAGAGGTTAAACAATTTGCCCAAATGTCATAACTAATAATTGGTGTCAGTGAGATACAAATCTAAATCTGCCCAACACTAAAGCCACTGCTCTTAACCAAGTATTTTGAACTGTCAAAAAGTTGAAAGCATGATCTGGAACACAGTAGATCAGAATCAGGCTGATGAGCCTTACAAGGGTGTAAGAGAATAAAGTTAGGTGGGGAGAGAGAAAAACCAGACATACTTAAGGCTTAGAGGCTGGGAGGATAGAGGAGACAAATCAATTAGGGAGAGTTTCTGGGGTATTAAATACTTCTTCATCCTGACTTGCTGGTTTATATCTGCTAAAATTTTCTCTTTTTAGAGCTTTGGTTTGAATGATTACTGTGCTTCTGATACTATGATTGGTAGTTATTGAAAATAGAATTCTGGAGCACAGGGACAAAAACAATCTTAGCCTAAATGGGAAATGTCAAGATAGCTCTATAGTAGTTAGTTTTTTTTAGTGGATAGGGTAGGGGCAGAGAGTGAAGGAGGAACCATATCAAGTAATGATATTATAAGTTCTGTATTTTAAAAAAGAATTGCTATAGTCATTAGTCACTTGAATAGCATTTCACTTTCAGAAATAAATCTCTGTATGGATGGCATTGCATTCTGTACCCTTCTATTTTCATCGGGCTCTGATTTTGTTCCTCATTTCCTTTGAAAAAGATGATGGTACAATATCCATATTGTCCTATGGATTTGTACCTGGCCCATTACATATATTGTACTGATGAAAATCTCCCAATATTATTTTATTGAGTACAGAATTGTTTGTATGTTTCAACATGTGTATGTCAATGTAGTACAGGATACTTAGACATATTTCATTATGAGATTATCATTTCACAGTGTTCACCATTGCTCTCTAATTGCATCAGTCCCTAGAAACTACCATGCACTGTTTATATGTAACTACTTGTTTAAATTTCACAGCAATGAGGCCAGGTACAGTGGGTTAAGCCATGTAATCTTAGTACTTTGGGAAGGTGAGGTGGGAGAATTGCTTGAGGCCAGGAGTAAGAGACCAGCCTGGGATATAATGAGATCGTGTCTCTACAAAAAAATTAAAAAAAACAATAGCTTGGCATGGTAGCACATGCCTGTTTTCCCAGTTACTTGGGAGGCTAAGACAAGACAATGGCTGGAGTCCAGGAGTTAGAGGTTACAGTGAGCTATGATGACAGCACTGCAGGCTGGCCCCAGCATCAGAGTGAGGCTTTGTCTCAAAGAAAAATAAATAAATAAATCAATTACACAGAAATGATTTTTGTTGTTACTTTTTTAAATTTTAGCGTATTATGGGGGTACAAATGTTTAGGTTATGTATGTTACCCTTGCCTCCCTTGCCCCCGAGTCAGAGCTTCAAGCATGTCCATCCCCGAGACAGTGTTCATTGCATTCATTATTTATGTATATGCCCATCCCCTACTCCCCCCTCCCATCTGCCCAATGCCCGATGAATATTATTCCTGTAGTGCACTTAGGTGTTGACCAGTTAAAACCAATTTGATGGTGAGTACATGTGGTGCTTATTTTTCCATTCTTGGGATACTTCACTTAGTAGAATGGGTTCCAGCTCTATTCAGGATAATGCAAGAGGTGCTATATCACCACTGTTTTTTGTGGCTGAGTAGAACTCCATGATATGCATATACCACATTTTATTAATCCACGCATGTATTGATGGGCACTTGGGTTTCCACATCTTTGCAATTGTGGATTGTGCTGCTATAAACATTTGAATGCAAACGTCTTTTTTTAGAATATATTTTGTACTTCTGGATAGATAACCACCAGTGGGATTGCTGGATCGAATAGTAGATCTACTTGTATCTCTTTGAGGTATCTCCATATTGCTTTCCACAGAGGCTGTACTAGTTTGCAGTCCTACCAGCAGTGTAGGAGTGTTCCTATCTCTCCACATCAATGCCAACATTTGTTGTTTGGGGACTTTTTGATAAAGGCCATTCTCACTGGAGATAAATGATATCTCATTGTGGTTTTGATTTGCATTCCCTGATGATTAGAGATGTTGAGCATTTTTTCATATGTTTGCTGGCCATTATTCTGTCTTCTTTTGAAAAGTTTCATGTCCTTTGTCCACTTTTTGGTAAAGTTGTGCTGGAAGTCCTTGCTAGAGTAGTTAGATAAGAGAGCAGAATTAAGAGCATCCAAACGGGAGCAGAAGAGATCAAACTGTCACTCTTTGCTGATGATATTATATCTAGAAAACTGCAAGGATTCATCCAAGAGACTCCTGGAATTGATAAATGAATTCACTAAAGTCTCAGGATACAAAATCAATACACACAAATCAGAGGCATTCGTATATGTCAATAACCCTCAAACTGAGAACCAAATCAAAGTCTCAATACCCTTCACAGCAACAAAGAAATTAAAGTACCTAGGAATATATTTCACTAAGGAGGTAAAAGACCTCTACAGGGAAAACTATGAAACACTGAGAAAGGAAATAGCAGAGGACGTAAACAGGTGGAAGACCATACCATGCTCGTGGGTCGGCAGAATCAACATTGTTAAAATGTCTATACTACCCACAGTGATCTACAGATTCAATGTAATCCCTATTAAAATACCAACATCATTTTTTACAGATATAGAAAAAATAATTTTACGCTTTGTATGGAGCAAGAGAAGACCCCTTATAGCAAAAGCAATCCTAGGCAATAAAAACAAAATGGAAGGCATCAATTTACCAGACTTCAAACTATACTACAAGCCTGTCATAATTAAAACAGTTTGGGACTGGGACAAGAACAGGGACATTGACCCGTGGAACAGGACCAAGAACCCATATATAAAACCATCCTCATATAGACATCTAATCTTTGAGAAAGCAGAAAAAAGCATACACTGGGGAAAAGAATTCTTATTCAATAAATGGTACTGGCAAAACAGGATAGCCACATGTAGAAAACTGAAACAAGATCCACATCTTTCACCTCTCACAAAAATCAACTCACACTGAGTAACAAACTTAAACCTAAGGTGTGAAACTATTAGAATTCTAGAGGAAAACATTGGAAAAAACTCTTTTAGACATTGGCCTACGCAAAGAATTTATGAAGAAGACCCCAAAGACAATCACAGCAACAACAAAAATAAATAAATGGGACTTGATCAAATTAAAAAGCTTCTGCACAGCCAAAGAAACTGTCACTGTCATGAGAGCAAACAGACGACCTACAGAATGGGAGAAAATTTTTGCATGCTACACATCTGATAAAGGGCTGTTGTTACCTTTTTTTTCCTTCTCTAAGGAATTTGGAGTTCTCATACATTTCTTAACTTTCTGGGAGTACTATCTGGATTACACATCTCTAGATTTCTTAGAGAAAGGTAATTCTGCTAGTGGTGAGCACTATCAGTATGTCCTTGCAACTAGGATATAAATTTCCCAATCCATTGTCAAATCCTATGATCCAGGCACTGTGTTAGGAATACAATCATGAGCAAGACACAGTGGCTCTATCATAATTGCCTTTATCCTTCTTTGACTGAAAGTCAATGCTCAACGAACCCTGGCTAAATAATTGATTGTGTTTAACTTGAATTCTACATGATCTGCTATACAAATATAAAGATATAGTTTGTGGCTGAAACTGTTCTTTGCAGTGACTAGTCCAGTGTTTTTCAAAGGGTAAGTTTCCTGGGCTATCTGCATTAGAATCCCCTGGGATGGTTAATAAAACTACAGACTTCCTGCTTTTACCCCAAAGGTTCATATCCAGTAGGTCCAGGACAATGATTGGAATTCTATGCATTTTTAACTGAGGTAAAGTCCTGAAAAAGAGCAAAATGTTTTATTAGCTGTGTCTTTAACTCCCCCACTCCCCTCCTTTGGGGAATATAAAACCTGCATCCCTGCCTGAGGCCAGTAATCAGAAGGGTAGAGGAATGTTCTTTGTTGTTTCTTGTATCTTAAACCACAGGAGATGGCTCAACAGAACAGAGGTCACAAAATCGTCTTCACTGGAGATGCTATAGTTGAACAGCAATATCCTGAAGCTGAAAACCCCCTTTTAAAAGCTCTGTGTTTCTGCTAAAAGGGGGAGGATGATGGTACTTTAAGATGAGAGTCTGCTATCCTCCTCATTTGCTGGCAAATTAATAAACTTCTTTCCTTCTCCTCAAACCACTTGTCCTCATTCTTCGTTTGTCTGCCAGGATAAGTACCAAACTTTCAGTAACATATTAACAGGGTTTCCAGGGGATTCCAATGCAACTCAATAACTGTGATGCTCAGCAACATTTATTGAGTATTTACTATGTCAGGCATTATACTAAGCATTTTATATAGCTCATTTAATTCTCATAGCAACCTTATGATATAAGGTCTTTTTGTTGCTATTAGAAAAGAAAATTAAAGCACAGAGAGGTTATGAAAATTTTAGAACCATTAGTAGCCCTATGTGATTCTATCCCTCTGATTGAATTTACTTGGTATGAATTTATTCAGATTTCAATCTGACAAATAGATACATTTCTTTACTCAAAGATCAGAGCCCCATTTGCTTGTGCCTTCATTATAAGAGGCTGGGTATGACAGCAATCTTGTCAGTGGGAAGTCTATGGCAGGGTTTGAAGATTTGCATATTTACTGATCTTTTCTCCCTTTTTTAAAGCCCTAAAAAGATTGTGATGAAAAATTGCCATGATAATTACTGCAAGTAGGGTTTGGGTTTCTTCTGTCTATAAGTAATATCTTTTAGGGGTGTGTGCTCTTAAGAAGTTTAAACTATTAGTGTTCAGATGGAGTAAAATACAGTATTTGCCAAACATCTTATCATATACATTGCTAAGTAATCAAACTAAAAAATAATTGAAGAAATTGGTTGCCAGTCCCTAATTATTGTTATTTAAGGCAATAGAGTATAATGGAAATGGCACTAGACTCTGTGTCTCTATAACCTTGGGAGGACAGTTGACTTGAAGACTAGAGGAGAGATCATAAATGATAGACATGAAATAAATCCCTGTAACTTAGGCCAGTTTCTAGTTTTATCTGGATACAGCACCCAAATCAAGAGGAATTATTCGAAGTCCTCTGCATACACAGAAGACTAGTATAATATTTTAACATGTCTTATTAATAAGGAACACCTATGAATTGGAAGCAGATTCTATGAAAGGACAGAAAGAATGGAGAAAGGAAACACCATGCCTGAGAATATCCTTCATTAAGTACAGAATTCATTAGAAAGGAAATTCATGGGATAATAATTTTAAGGGTATATAAAGTAATTCGATGATGTGTTCTTCATTTTGACTAAGAAGTACTCTAATTGCCTAATTTGATTAAGAATAGCTATAATCTAGGTTACTTGCACAATAAAGTCTGAATTGCTAAGCTATTCCTTATTTATTCTTGCTTGAAGTGTCTTCGTAAAATAATACCCTATGTATGCTGATTAGAGCCTGGATTGCCTTGGAAATGTTTTTGGTTTTGTTATATGAATAATTATTTAATTTAAAAAGATTAAATCAAGATTATACTCTACTGTGATGTTAATGGCTAGGAAATTAAATGCACTAAGAAATGAAAGCCATTTTGTCTAAGCATAACAGGTAAGAGTCAATGACATAATTTTTAAAAATAAATTGATATATGCTGTGTAAAAATAAAATATATTTGTAATGTATGAAAATAATATAGGTATTTTTGATAAATGATTCAACTTAATCTATTCTTGAGTGAATGAAACATATTTAAAGGAATGATTTTCCTTGTATTTAACTAGATGATTATATAAACTTAATAACATGTATAAGTAAACACACACATTGTAACTAGAGAAGAATTTTCCTTCTAGAACACCTAATAACTGGAATTCAGAATAGCTTTATAGTGACTGATATAAAGGAAATTTTAGGTCTTTAGATTTTGGCTCTACAAATAAATATGAATATGACTATAACTCATTCAAAGGGGTTTCCACAAGTAAAACAGAATAATATGAAATTATAATTGATCTTGGAAGGGTTTAATTGGATGAAGTAAAAAAAAAAACAAATTATTTGTCATAATGTAAACCAAAGAAATAATAGAATTTGTTGCACTGCATTAAATCTTTTAGGAAATTGAATTCGCCTAGTAGGTATGTTTACACATGATACAAGGTACATAAGAATTCCCACTACATACTATTAATAACATGTGTTTTGAAGCTGTCATAATTAACACAGCTGCGTACTGGAGAAGAACCAATCTGGAGGTAAATGGATTATATCAAGAATCCATAAATAGATCAAAATAATATATGGAAATTTAGGTATATTAAAGCTGTTATTTCTCAACAATAGAGAAAGAACAAATGGTTTTGAGACAACAGGAAAAAAATAAACACAGATTTCTACCTCTCTGTACCAAAACACATTCCAGATGAATCCAATACTTAAACATAAGATAATGAAAGTATTAAAGTAAATAAATAAATGAATGAAAAATTCTATTGAATATTGTATATAGATTGTATATATTTTATAATAGTAAATGATAATATAGAGTAGTATCTACATATATTTTATGTATCCATGGCATACCTAACCTTTTCTTAATTTTTTCAATATTCCTAGGCTATATGGTTCATATGTGAAGTTTTACAAACTTTTGCAAATCTCTGAAACATTTTTGAATATAATTATTGAAAACAATCCACATATAAGTGGACCCACACAGCTCAAACCTGTGTTGCTCAAGGATCAACTGTATATGAAGAAACAATTCATAGAACAGTAAATGATATAATTTTTTGAATTTTTGAAGCCATATATGTGCATTACTTATATGTAAAAATCACAATATAAAGTTGATTTTTTTAGTCAAATTGTTTATGATAGAAATGGTCAGAGAATATGGCTTACATTAGATCTGATTCTTTATTTAAGTCTGATTTTCTGGAAGGTGTAAGAGAGACCTGGGAACAAGATACCAATGAACCTACAGAGCTAAGTTTGGCAGTTTTAATATTGGTTGAAGTTATGATAATATTTCCACTTTGAAATGTTTAGGCATATGAAAATTTCTCAATTATAATGTTTTAAAGCCTCCCTAATCATAACGACTATTTATAGGAGTACACATGTATCATCTCATTTAACCTTCAGAACAATTTACAAGATAGGTACAATTAGTGTCTGCATATTAAATATAAGAAATTGAGGCTCTGAGAGATTACATAACCTTCCCAATATTGCTTAGCGGTGAAGTGGGGCCTTGGCCTAGGTCTTTATGACTCTATAGCTCATGTTTCTAATGTTTTAACTGCATATGTTGTAAATAACAACCAAATGGAAATGAAAGCATTTTCTAAGCCTGGGTCTCTGAACTGTTTATACATCAATGCTTCTTTACCTTTTGTTCCCATCATGTATCTCCTTGGAAATTTGATGAAATGTATAGACCTACTGTTGAGAAAATTGTAAACACACACACACACACAACTTTGCATACACTTTCCAGGAAATCATGGACCCTCTGAAGTGCACCTGGATCCCCATGTTGTGAACCTCTGTTCTACCCAGTGGAGACCAGAACATCTGGAAACATTGATTTCATTGTTAATGCACAAATATAACAATGTTAGGGAAACTGTATTTACCTATTTTTTAAACCTCCAGTGTATTTTTATGTGAATGTGGATTAAAGAGAAGTTTTAGGTTAATTATTAAAATAAATTAGGAGAGGAATGAGCTGCTAGAGAAGAAATAAAAAGAATTCCTGTGTGCTAGATCTCCATCTGTCTAATAACAATAATAATAACTAAGAACAATGTGGAACAATCCATAAAATTTGAAAGAATCAGTTATTATTAATAACAGTAATGTCAGAAACACAAAATATTTTTGTTATAATTATATCACTACACACTCAATTCTACTCCAAAGAGTCCTCTTAAAGAAAATGAATCTATCTACCTTTATGTCCAGTTTACCAAAAGTTTACTTGTCAGTCTTTAATCCAGGTCTTAAAATCTCTAAGGGGTTCTTATACAAGCCCAATGCTGAAATAATGGTGCACTCCTGTGTGCACCATATTCTTGTCAAATCTACTGGGTAGCTACTTTGAAGACTGCAATTTAGCGAAAAATAACACCTCATAACTTCATCAGTTATGATGGTTCCATTACTAACAGAGGGGCACACAGCCAGTAAATGCATAACATATACGAGAAAGTTTGATTAGCAAAATGTCTTCTACACTGAACTCTAATACGTTGTTTGTGGCTAGTCATATAATAGATAAGAAAATACAGAGGAGTACGATACTCTTGTTGAGAGTGAATAATGGTAAAAGCTCCTCAAAGCAGTGACAAAAATGTGAGTTATTGAAAATGATGGGATTTTAAGAAGTGTGTAGCTAGTAATGGATCCATTTGGGTTAATTGAGAACCGATGAAAATACAGACTTGATGAATAGGCATCAATTACAAAATCCTTTAGTTTTTGCTTTTGCTTTTTTTTTCTTTACACCTGTGTATCTTGCCAACAAACTCAGCCAAAGCTTTTCTTCGGCAATCCTCTTATATAGCAATGAATATCCTTTGACCTTGTGATTGTACAATGACTTTCTTTCTTTTTTATTTCTTTCTTTTCTTTTCTTTTTTTTTTTTTTTTTTTGAGACAGACTCTTACTCTGTTGCCCAGGCTAGAGTGCCATGGCATCAGCCTAGCTCACAGCAACTTCAAACTTCTGGGCTCAAGCAATCCTCCTGCCTTAGCCTCCCGAGTAGTTGAGACTACAGGCATGTGCCACCATGCCTGGCTAATTTTTTCTATTTATTTTTAGTTGTCCAGCTAATTTCTTTCTATTTTTAGTGGAGACAGGGTCTTGCTCTTGCTCAGGCTGCTCTCGAACTCCTGAGCTCAGACAATCCACCCGCCTTGGCCTCCCAGAGTGCTAGGATTACAGGCGTGAGCCACCGCGCCCGGCCCTGTACAATGATATTAAAGCACACATGGAAATACTGATAACCCCAGAATGAAGTATTTACAGTAAAATAATTAACCGCATCTTATATGGCTTCTTACTACATGTAGTTTGTCTGGGTCTTAGCTGGGATTGCTTGTGACATGGTCACCTACTTGGGAGTTGAAGATAAAAGAACCTTATTCTGTGCACTTATGATAGCTGCCATTTATGTGCATCAGAGGATTGTATTTTGAAAAATTTACCTCATTTTGCCAGAATTTCAGTGTCACAGCCTCTATATTACCTTTACTTATGCCCTCATAATACTTTCACTGGTGAAACCCTCTAAATTTTTGTATTGTCCAATTAATTTTACATTTATTTTGGATCTAGAAAAAAATGTCATTGTATTGATGAAACCTTAATATTAGTATAATAACTCACACTCAAGTCTCTTTCCAACTAGTCATTATTTAAAGTCATTAACCCACCTCTTGGCTTCCTAGGTTGATGTCACTCTGAGGGTACACCAGGCAGTGTATTCCTTTGGTCAAGGATCCATGCATTTTAAATGAGCATGTTACATGAAGAATTTACCAAAAATAGTCTTAAATACTCACATTTATATTATGCTTAAACAATCTGTAGAACTTTCTCATTTTCTAGAGAATTTTTTTTGAGCAGAGGGACTCTTGGATTTCTACAGATGTGTGGAACTGGATGGACCCCGTATGCTGCAGGTAGCTGTTGTTCTGATCACTGAGCCTTACTTCGTTTTTCCTAATCGAAAGCTCCTGTATAGTATACCTGCATGAAGGGGTGGCTCATTTCATCTCAGCATCAGACAAAGCAACCCAGGCTCTGATGCACTGATGTGAAGGGGCAACCATTGCTTTTTCTCTCTCAATTTTATCATAGGTAAATACCATTGCTGTGAAGATTCCCATTCACTTCTCTCACCTATTTTCTGTATAATAATTGTTCCCTTGTGTGATAATATACTTACCCCACTAAACAAAAGGTGATAAAACACAGCTTTCTAGTAGCATGATAATTTAGATATATCTTCTTCGTCATGACCAGCATAAGGTCAGACAACTGATATGAAAATTCCCTGTGTATGTGCACGTGCATGCATGTGTGTGTATGTGTTTCAGTCTTCAGAACAGTAAAGGGTTCTTTACATTCTTAAAATAGATTTGCTACAATAAGAAAATCATAAGCAAATAACAAAATGAACCATGGACTATATTTCTAAAGGTATGCAATGAGCCAAAATTTCCACTCTGCCCTGTAGTCTCGATGAACTTTTTCTCAATGAAATGCCTGCAAAACTGCCCAGGTTTGTTTCTACTATGCTGTCATCTAACTGGTTATGTTATTTTAAACTGATCCTCGAGCTCTATTCTGTGTGCTGCGTGAACTGAATTGAATCCTAGATCCTGATGAAGCTAAACATATGGAATACAGTGCTCTACCGTCAACTTTCTACTTGCTGGCTTCCCTTTTCATTCACTGAATTTTCTTCTTTTGTTTTTCTGCTTTCATCTTTTTTTCTTTTATTTTTAGTTAATGCAAACAAATTGCATATATTCATGGGGTACAAAGTGCTATTTTGATATATCTATACAAATGTGCAATGATCAAATTAGGGTAATTAGGATATTCATCACCTTAAACATTTATCCTTTGTGTTGGGAATATTCAGAATCCTCTCTTCTAGCATTTTGAACATATAGGATAAGTTATTGTTTGCTATATCCACCCTAAAGTGCTATAGAACAGTTGTCCACAACCTTTTTGGCATCAGGGACTGGTTTCATGGAAGAAATTTTTCCATGTGAGCGGGGTTGGGGATTGGGGGGGGCGGGGTTGGGGGAGAGGGGGAGGTGGAGCTCAGGCAGTGATGCATGGCCCTGTTTTCCTAACAGGCCGCAGACCAGTACCGAGCTGCTGCGGTCTGGGGGTTGCGGACCACAGCTATAGAACACTAGAACTTATTCCTCCTATGTAGCTGTAATTTTGTATCCATTAACCAACCTCTCCCTATCCTTCCCTCCAGCTGAATTTTCAAAATATTAATAGTAATAAATGGTCATATAAATAAGACATCTTTGAAAAGTGCACTAAACCAATGATCAAGAGACTAACACTCTGATCCCGGCTTTTCCACTAACTAGTAATAGATGGATGATCTAAGAAGGCAAGTCACTTTCCCTCACTGGGCCCCATATTACCTTCAGAAAATAAGAGATTTGGACTCTTTAAATTCTCCTTTCTTTCTGAATATCTATAATCTATTTTTACCTTTGCCAGGCAATAGCGTTTATTATAAGGTATTGTTTTCAACCTATTTAGAGAAAATATTTTCAATTAATTTACAGAATTATAGCAGCCATTTTGAAATTCTCTGCTCTTTTTTATCATCTTGAGAAACAAATCAGCATTGAAATATGATAACATCTATATCTTCTTTTAACTTGGCAACTCTTTAGCAGTGCAGTAAAAAGTAAGTTGACAGAATATAGTGACAAGAGAGAAGTTCATTGTTTGTATGAGTTCATCTTCCTATGATACGTTAATGTCCTTCAATCACGACCATCCCATTTTGTTCCCACACTTATGGAGAAAAGTTTAGAATATGTTCCACACATTGATGCTTGTGTTTAGTGAGTCAAAATCAGAGGAACCACAGAAAAATACAGAAGGAAATTTGTAAGAAAAGAAAATCCCTAATGTAAAGGAAGGGGAATATGGTGGAGATAACTTGTTACTCAACACAAGAAAGCAAAGGATTTATTTTTCTTTCTCACTTTTGTTTCTAGATTGCATGCAAGAAAATTTCTTCTAATGATATTGTTTATTCAAGCTGGCATTGAGAAGACATAAAGTTTAGGCCTTTGGAGGCTAAAGGTAAGACAAGAGGAAGAAGTTCAATTTATATGGCTGTGTTTTACAGATTAGTTCGTTCGTTTCTTTATTCATTCAATCATCAAATATATCAAGTACACCAATGTGCCAAGTACTGTGCTTTGATCTATGTACAGTTCATATCAATCAGTGTGTTTCCTTTTTTTAAAAAACATTGAGATGTGTCAAGTTGCTAGAGAGGAATATATAACTAAACAGATGTCTTTTTGCTTACTACTAATCTTTATCATTTTTCAATATTAGATTCAGATATTTTTTAAAATAAATGAAATATTAGCGATACTATTCCTGTTCCTATTACTTTCACTTATTCCCGTGAAGCAATCAACATCCTTCATTTGATAGATTTTCATATATTTTCTACATATGCATATATATCTATACCAGTTTTTAAGATTGATTTGCATGTTTTAAAATTCTATATAAATTGAATATAAGTAGTATTATTCTAACTGTATCATTCTGCAATGTGATTTTTTCTCAAACTTATATTTTTGAGCTTAAATTCATATTTACACAAGTAGATCTACTTTTTGCATTTTAATTGCTATAAACTATTCCATTGTTTAAATACTACACAGTTTGCCTGTTCTCTTGTTGGTACACTTTTAGAGTCTTTCTCATTTTTAGGTACTACTAACAGCTTTATGAGAAAAGGAAAAAAATATTGTAGAGATATTCTTATACAAATGTGGGTGAATTTCTCTAGTTCTGTACCTAGGACTAGTATTGTTAGGTCAAAGGGTATGTCTATCTTCAAATTTACTAGAGATTGCCAATTTGCTCTTCAAATAAGGTACATACAATTATTGGCATTCCTGTAAGTAGAGTATGAGTGTTACCACTGATTCACAACATTATCAACAAGTGTGGCTTAGAGTTGTTTGTCTTACTTCTCTGTTTTCTGAACATTTCACATAAAATGGAGTTTCTTGTTTCCTTCAATTTTTGATAAAAGTCGCCAGTCAAAATCACCAGGAACTACTGTAATTTTTTTGAGTACAAAATTTTTTTATTACTGATTTATTTAAAGGTTATTGATTTCTTCGTGCTTTCTAATTTTTATTGGTCAATGTTGGCAATTTATATTTTCTAGGCAATTATTCATTTCATTGAAGGTTTCAAATTTATTGATATGGTATTGTTCATAATATTTTATTATTGTTTAATTCTCTATTTTGTCTGTAGCTATATTACTTCTTAGGTTTCTAATATTGTTTATGTATGACTTGTGTCCTTCTTGATTAGTCTTGTTAAATACTCTTATCAGAATCTTTTTTTAAAAGAGCCAGACTTTGGTTTTGTTAATTCTCTATATTATTTGTATTCTATTCTATTACATTATTCTGTTACCTTTTTTACCTTTCTTCAATTTTGTATACATATACTCTCTTACTTTTACAGCTGCTTTTTTTTACACCTTTCTTGATTTTAATACATGCATTTACTGCTATAAATATGCCCCAAATAACATTTTAGCTGCATCCCTCAGTTTTCAAAAATAGTAGTCCTTCCACTGGTAAGTCATAAATATCTTATATTTCTCATTTTTTTGCCCTTTATAATGAGTGGAGCAATTTCAGTCTTTACTCCTCCGTGGCCTGACTCCTGGAAACCAATGCTTGCTTTTATGCTTGAAGCTTTGAAGCCCTGTGCCCTCAGCTTTGCTCTCTTCATTGCATTTCAGTTCTGTTTCTGGTGCAAGAATATGTTTATCTTCTATCTGATGTTCATTATATCTTTCTGATCTTCTTCTATTTTTCTATCAACACTATATTTTCATGAATCTACTGCACCATCATCACTGGAGGACACTTCTTTTCGTTTTAGCTTTATAGATTGCTTGAATGTCTCAGACTTTATTAGGCTGGGTAATTATAAAACAGGAAGTAAGTATCTATACTTAAGACTGTACAGCGTGTTGAATAAAAGTGAGAAGAGTACTGAGTCAATTATATAGATAATTGGTGTAAGCATTGATAAATATGAGAATGGATGTGGAAAATGAAAGAGAAACAATCATTTACTTTGTCAGTATGGTTGGGAATTCCATGTCCCCAATTTCCAACATAAGTTAATTTAAGTCAATTCAGACTGAGGTAAAACTTCAGTCTCTGCACAGGAGGTTGTTCTGCACAGTCCCATAGCCAGACATCACAGCAGTTGCCTGTGGAAGGACTGTTCTAATCTACAGATAAGGACACATCTCTGCAACTGCAATTCAAAAGAAGATATAGCTGAAGTGTGATTGAAACATAGGCTTCTGTCTTTCCCTTGTGTTTTACTTTTTTCCCTTTGAAAAAGTAAGGGATTTGTTTATTTTAAAGTGCTTTTCCCTTTAGAATGATCTGCTGGGTATTTGTAATACAAACTTGGCAAAACATTTTGGAAATGCACAGAGTAAATTTTCTGGCAACAAATGGGATCACTAGTAGAAAAGATGAATTCTGTGCTCCCAAGTTTGTCCTCTTCATGTTTATGGCCTAATTCCTGTATCTTTCTCCTCCCTTGTTTCTCCTTTTCTTCCCCTTCTAATTTGTTGTTCCTGTTGCTTAGTGACTGTGGTTGAGTTAGAGGGAATAGAAACAAACAGAAAATTGTTAGCAAGAGCTTCCCATTTTAAAAAAGCACAATTATTAGTGGAAGAAGATTCAGACTTTTGGCCTTGCTGAGAATATAAGTTTCATGCTTCCAAAAACAATAAAAAGGCAAAATGTAGAATACTTATCATCATAGAGAAAAAACACATTTTAACTAGTTTTAAAACAAATTGCTTCATAAAGATTAAACCTTTTTATTTATTCTATACTTCTTTTCCCTTCCCAAATGATGATCTGTAATTGTGATGATTAATTTTATGTCTCAATTAGACTGGGCCACAGAGTGCCTAGATAAATGGTCAAACATTATTTTGGGTATCTGTGAAGGTGTTTTGGGATCAGATTAACATTTGGATTGGTAGACTGAATAAAACAGACTGCCTTTCATAGTATGAGTGGGCTTCATCCAATCAGTTGAAGGCCTGGGTAGAAAATAAAAGGCTGACCCTTCTTGAGAGAGAGAGAGAGAGAGAGAGAGTGTGTGTGTGTGTGTGTGTGTGTGTATTCATGTGTATTCCTGTTGGTTCTGTATCTCTGGAGAACCCTAATCGAGCTGCTTATTGAAAGTATAATTTATCAGTAAAAAACTTGAAATAAAGCCTTTAAAGTCTGTTGTAAAATAAATGAAAAATCCAGGAACAAGAGTGCTCAAAAAGTTTTATTGTAGGACATAGCCAAGAAAAAATCCTCAAGGATCAAAATAAAGTACATATTCTAGGAAGGAACAATTCCTCTGCCTAATTTTTGAGAAGTGTCTTTCTGTCATTATTCCAAGCAATTTAGGGAATCAACTATCTCTAAGTCATATAAATATCAAGAATTCTTACTCTTATTTCCTCCAAAATGCAAAGTCATTATATGAACAACACCTGCAACTTGGATACTTAATCAAATATCTTCATTTCCCCTCTGGATAATACTTTTCTAATTGTAAAAGTAGTACAAGCTTATGAGAGAAAATACAGAGCACATTCAAAAGAACAGGGAATATAACTAATGATAATTGATAATCACACTATCCAGAGGTTATGACTCTTCAAAGTTTAGGATATTTTCCTTTCTTATGCATTTATCTTAGAAAATTGGGATCATACTCTACACAAAGTTTCACATCTGACGTGTTTAGTTAATATTCTACTCTAAGCATTTCCTTATGCTATTAAGTTTTATTTTACAAAATTTAACATTATAATAATATTTTTCAAATGATTGCATATTCGGCCTTTTAATGGAGGGAACATGATTTATTTAATGATTCCCTTGTAGGACATATAAATTGTTTCCAGTGATTTTGCTATTATAAATAATGTTGTGATGAGATTTGTACATAAACTTTTTGTATGTTTTTGCATATTGAGATAATATGCTAAAGTAGATATTATTAGATTAAATGGTATAAACATTTTAAGGTCCTTCGTACCTTTGTATTTACTTTACAGACCATTGCACTAAATTATACACCTTGTAGCAATTCATTAAAGCACTCATTTTACACAACCCTTGTCAATATTGAGTGTTATAAATTTTAAAATTCTTGACCAGCTTGTTTAAAAAGAAATGACTTCTTGTTTTAATTTGCCTGTCATTGGTTTCTAGAAAGTATGAATATTTTATTCTATATTTATTTGTCTTTACATACTTTATGCGAATTATTTTCTAAATAGCTTTATTGATATATGATTCACATACCATACGATTTCCACATTTAAACAGTACAATTCAGTAGCTTGTTGATATATCTATCACATTATTTTTTAATTGAGCTAAAGTATATGTAATATTTGACATTTTAACATTTGAAAGTGCCTAATTCAATGACATTAATTATGTGTTGTGCCACCATCACCACCATAACATCAACCTCCAGTCACAAATTTTTTTCATCACCCAAATGGAAACTCTGTAAACATTAAGCAATAATTTCCCATTGCCCCTCTTGCTACCCACTGGTAACCTCTAATCTATGTTCTGTCTCTGTGAATTTTCCCACTTAGGTACCTCATATAATTAGAATCATACAATATTTATCCCTTTTTTATGTAGCTTATTTCACTTAGCATAATGTTTTCAAGGTTCATCCCTACTGTAGCATGTATCAGAATTTCATTGCTTTTTAAGACTGTATAATATTCCATTGTATGTATATACCACATTTTGCTTATCCATTCAACTATTGATAGATCCTTTGGTTGTTTCCACCTTTTGGATATCATGAGTAATCCTGCAATGAACATTGGCATACAAATACCTCTTCGAGTTCCTGCTTTCAGATCCTTTGGATATTTACCTAGGAGGGGAGTTGCTGGATTACATGGTAATTCTATGCTTAGCTTTTTGAGGAGCCAAAAGTCTTTTCTACAGTGGCTGCATCATTTTACATTGCCGTCAGCAATAAACAGGTATTCAAATTTCTCCACATACTCACCAACACTTATTTTCTGTTTTTTGATGATACCCATCCTAATGGGTATGCACCTGTATTTCATTGTGGTTTTGATTTTTATTTCCCTAATAACTAATGATGTTGAGTATATTTTTATGTACTTACTGGCCATTTGTATATCTTCTTTGGAGAAATATCTATTCAAATGCTCTGCCCGTGTTTGAATTGGGTTGTTTAATTTTTTGTTTTTGAGCTGTAGGAGTTTTTTAAAAAACATATATTCTGGATATTAATGTTTTTTAGGATGTATGATTTTTGAGTGTTTTCTCCCATTCTGTCGGTTGCCTTTTCACTTCGTGATAGTGTTCTTTGATGCATAAAAGGTTTTAATTTTGATGAAGTCCAATTTATCTAGTTTTTTCTTTTACTGACTATGTTTTTGATGTCATGTCCAAGAAATCATTTCCAGATCCAATTTCATGAAAATATTCCCTAGGTTTTCTCCTAAGGACTTTATGCTTTTAGCTCTTAAAATTGGGTCTTTGGTTCACTTTGAGTTAATATTTGTATATGGTATAAGATAAAGATTTAGCTGCATTCTTTTGCATTTAAACATCTAATTTTCTCAGTATTATTTTTTGAAAGACTATCTTTTCTCTGTTGGATGGTTGTGGGACCTTTGTTGAAAATAAATTGACCATATATTTGATGGTTTATTTCTGGATTCTCTATTCTATTCCATTGGTCTATATGTCTGTGCTATAAAAGTACAATACTGTTTTGATTCCTATAGCTTTGTAGTAAGTTTTGAAATCTAGAAGTGTGAGTCTTTTAACTTTGTTCTTTTTCAAGATAATTTTGTCTATTTGGGGTCCCTTGAGATTCCACATGAATTTTAGGATAGGTTTTCTATTTCTGTGAAAAAAAAATGGTGTTGAGATTTTAATAGGAATTGTATTGACTCTATAAATCATTTTGGGCAATATTGTCATCTTAATATTAAGTCTTCTTATACATGAACTTGAGTTGTCTTTCCATTTATTTAGGTCTTTTTAAATTACTTTCAGTAATGTTTTATAGTTTTCAGTGTAGAACATTTTTGGCTCCTTGGTTCAATTTATTCTGAATATTTTATTGCATTATATTGTAATTTACAATTGATTCTATTGCAAATTGTTTTTTTAAATTTTCTTCTCAGATTATTCATTGTAGTGTAAGAAATGCAACTGATATTTGCATTTTGATTTTGTATTTTGTAATTTTGCTCAATTTGTTTATTCTAACAGTTTTTTTGTGTGGAACCTTTAGAGTTTTCTACTTACATAAGATCATGTCATCTGAAAACACAGATAATTTTACTTTCTTGTTTTCAATTTGGATGTCTTTTTAATTCCTTTCTTTCTTTTTGTTTTTGTTTGTTTGTTTGTTTTTTGCCTAAATTCTAGCTAGAACTTCTAGTACTATGTTGGATAGAAGTGGGAAATTGGGCATCTTTTTCTTATTTCTGATCTGAGAGGAAAAGTTTTCAGTCTTTCTCATCATTGACATGATGATAATGTGGGTTTTTCTCATATTGAGGAAGTTTCCTTTTATTTCTAGTTTATTGATTACTTTTATCAGGTGTTGGATTGTGTCAAATGGTTTTTCTGCATCAATTGAAATAATTATGTCGTTCTTTTCCTTGATTCTCTTAATGTGGCATTAGAAAATATTTTCCTACTTTCTATTTGCCCATTAATTTTGCTATTAATGTATATTTTACTTATGTTATGAAATCTGTTGCTTTTTTTCTTTGAGAGTTAGAAATTTCTTCTCCTTTTCAAGATTAATTATATACATTTACCTACATTTTCTTCTGGATATTATGGTTTCACTTTTTGTATTTCTTTTTTTAAACCATGTGGAATTTATTCTGATGTATGGTATGTGGCGAGAATCCAACTTGTTATCTTTATAAATTGTGAGTAAAAGTTCCCAGCACCTTTTGTTTAGTAACTCTCATTTACCCATTGGTTTTGAATAATGTCCTTTATCATAAATTTGATTATTATTCCAGTGTCTTATTCTGGCCTATCAATTCTGTTGCAATGATATGACTATCAATTTCTTTACCTATCCAACTATAGTTTTAAAACTATACATGTGGTAAACTGGATTATTCCAAATCTTTATTCTCTCCCCAGTAGTAAGGTTGTTTATTCACATCTTTTGCCATGTACTTTGCAGTGGGCTTGGCCATGTAACCTGCTTTGGCCAATGTCATTTTAGGAAATCTAATGCAAACAGAGACTTGAAAAGTACTTCCAGAGTTGGGCCTACCCTCTTGAAGTTCTTTAATTGCCATGAGAAAAGCATGCCTGGGCTATCTTGCTAGACTCAGGAGGAGTATGAAAGACACATAGAAGAGAGTTATTTTATCCAAGCCACCCTAGCTGACTCTTAGTCAACCTAAAGTTGTTTAAGAACTCCCAGTCAATATCCATAAAGTGGAATAACCTGGATTGTCCTAGGTTAGCTGAACCCTAACTGACTTACAGACCTGTGAGCTAAGTAAATGCCACAAAGATTTTTGTGGTTGCTTATTATGCAGCAATAACTAACCAATACAATAATATGTTTTAATATATGGTAGGATGTCAACCCATTTTGTATATTTACAAAATATACAAAAGTATTTTGCAAAAATATTTTATAGCTATTTTCAGGTATTTATCCTGGTTTGCTTAATAATGTAATTATTTTTGCATGTGTCTTATCTTTCACCTTGACCCACTCTAACTATAAGAGATCTTTGAAAGCAGATACTAAGTTTTTCATCTTTAGTGGTATCTGTCACAATATGTAGCTCAGAGCTTTTTTGCTTATAGTGATATTCAATAGCTAGTCACTATTGAATTAAATTGAGTAACTTCAAAACAAGTTCTGGTAGCACATACAAATCCCTACATTCCCATTTATTTCATTACCTATAATGACATTTAGAATGTTTGGTATCATATAGATACAGCCTTTTTTTAGATGAATTTTACTTTATTCTGTAGCAATGGTTATTACAATTTATATCAAATGGCATATGCTACCTTGGGTTGTGATAGTATTCATAATATAGGAGCCACATAGACAGTTTTCCTATGTCTTTGTTTTTCAGTTTTGCTTTAGTTCACTCTCCTTCCTGCTTACTCTGGAATCTCCATTACTTTCCTTATTCTTATGACAAGAAACAAAGTAATATTTAAATATATATGAAAGTGTTTGAAGCAGGAAGACAACACTGATTCACCCAAGAAAGTAACATTTGCAGATTTTCCGTGGGGTTTTTGTAATGCTTTTGACTAATTGCAAAGTAGATTCATTATACATAACTTATGAATTGGAAGTCCAAATTGCCTGGCTTTTGATTTTGCTTGAGAAAAAATGGTGGTGGGGGGGCAAGAATATCAGGGCCTAGTGAATATATCACCAAATGTAATACTGATTAATTTCCTTGAGTGGGAAAGTATTTTTTATTTTACTATCAGGATTTGCTGGAACCATCTTCCCCTCAATATTTATCCCACTAGAGATCTTATTAATGGTACTTTATCTTTTGGCTGCACCTTTTCCTCTTTCCATCTGTTTGTGGGGCATTTTAATAGCCTCTACAGATCTCTACTACAACTAAATGCTTTCTGAGGCAGCCTATGATAGATGATTCTGCTATTGTGTTTAATAATTTCCATTAAATATTATAGTAAAACTGAATTATGATGAAATTAAATAAAAGAATAATATATTATGTTGGTTTTCATTTAGAAAACCTCATTAATTTATGTTTGCATTTAATAAAACTAACCTCTTAAATCATTTGTCCAAAGTTTAAAGAACATATGTTTCCCAGAAGGAAAAGGAGTTAGAAAAGGGTAACTAAATTGCTAGTGTGATGACAGTGCTTTTGACACATTCTAGTCTTGTGTCTTAGGATGTATGAAAAGCATGTAACTTCCCTAGTTTTCATTCAGTCAGGTTATTCTCAGGACCTTGTGCAGGTCATATGACCTTGTCCAAGTCACATACTATCTATGAGCATCTGCTTTTGAAAGTTTTTATTTTCCCAACTAATTATCTTACTCTGTACGTGGTAAAAAGGAGACAGCTATACTAATTTAATAATGATTCTCTTGAGATATTTATAGTACAATTATTATAAAACTATATATTAAAATAGAATCAATATGCCACTCTCCTCCTATCTCCTGAGCTTTACAAATATATTTGCCTTTGTGTAATGAATATAAATGGCCTCTTCTTGTTACCTGCATCTGACTAGTGGATGTGGTGAAGTAATGGTGTCTGCAGTGCAGTGTCTATCATATAAGTAAACAATGAATATTTATTATATTGAATTTTTACCTCCAGAAAAATAATTATCTGACCAGATGATTAGGACCCTGGTTACATATAGGAGTACTAGCAATAATATTTGGATAAATTGATAATAAAATTATCACAAATAAAAGAGCATATATTTATTACTTGTTATTCATATAAAGTGGTCTACTGAGAAACAAACATCTTTACATAGAAAAGATCTTATAATGTTACCACCGTGAGCTGAAAAGGTAGTCTTTGAAGACAGTTGTGAACAGGCAAATCCAGTGATGAAGCAATTATTGGAATAGTTGAAGGGAAATCTTGTTGAGGCACTTAGAAATTTTGACCATGGCATTGATTTATAAAACAGACAACATGGCTCTCATTTGTCTTTCTCCAAAATGGTTGCCATGTTGAGAGCACAAGCAATTGCAATTTTCCTTGGTTCTTCTAATCTTCCCATACACCTACCCCCATATACCCCATCTATTAACATTTTTTCTTTTCATTCCTTTTTTTTTTTTTTTTGGAGGCCAGGTCTTGCTCTGTTTCCCTCCCTCACTAGAGTGCAGTGATATCATCATAGCTTACTGCAACCTCAAACTCCTGGGCCCAAATGATCCTTCTGCCTCAGCCTCCTGAGTAGCTGGGACTATAGGCATGCACCACCACACCTGGCTACTTTTTGTATTTTTTGTAGTGATGTGGTTTCGCTCTTACTCAGTCTGATCTCAAACTCCTGGTCTCAAGCGATCCTCCTGCCCTGGCCTCCCAAAGTGGTAGGATTACAGGCATTAGCCACCATGCCTGGCCTCTTTCTACTCTTAATGCAGAATAATATACTCTACCTCCTTTTAAAATTTACCATGAAAAGAGAAAGATTCCAACATGCAGGCCAGGTTCTGATATTCTCATGGAAAAGATTGGGTCAGGGTCAAGAGCATGCCTATGAGAGACACTATACAAAACCCCAGAACCAGGGAATAAGTAAGTAGTGTTCCACACCTCTCACCTCTCATAAAAATCAACTCACGGTGGATAAAAGACTTAAAACTAAGGCATGAAACTGTAAGAATTCTAGAAGAAAATGTTGGAAAAACTCTTATAGATATCAGCCTAGGGAAAGAATTTATGAAGAAGACCCCAAAGGCAATCACAACAACAACAAAAATAAATAAATGGGACCTGATCAAATTAAAAAGCTTCTGCATAGTCACGGAAACTGTCATGAGAGCAAACAGACAACCCACAGAATGGGAGAAAATATTCACATGCTGCACATCTGATAAAGGGCTGATAACTAGAATTTATATAGAACTCAGGACAATCAGCAAGAAAAAAATCAAACAATCCCATTAAAAAGTGGGCAAAGGACATGAACATAAACTGTTCAAAAGAAGACAGAATAATGGCCAACAAACATATGAAAAAATGCTCAACATCTCTAATCATCAGGGAAATGCATATCAAAACCACAATGAGATATCACTTAACTCCAGTGAGAATGGCTTTCATCAAAAAGTCACAAAACAATAAATGTTGGCATGGATGTGGAGAGATAGGAACACTCATACACTGCTGGTGGGACTGAAAACTAGTACGACTTCTGTGGAAAGCAATATGGAAATACCTTAAAAAGCTAAAAGTAGAACTACCATTTGATCTAGCAATCTCATTGCTGGGCGTCTAACCAAAGGAAAAAAAAAACATTTTATAAAAAAGACATCTGCACTTGAATGTTTATAGCAGCACAATTCACACTTGCAAAGATGTGGAAACAACCCAAGTGCCCATCAATACATGAGTGGATTAATAAAATGTGGTATATGTATACCGTGGAGTACTATTCAGCTACAAAAAAACAATGGTGATCTAGCACCTCTTGTATAATCCTGGATGGAGCTGGGGCCCATTCTACTAAGTGAAGTATCACAAGAATGGAAAAACAAGCACCACATCAGTTAATACCACTATCAAATTGGTATTAACTGATCAACACTTATGTGTACATATAGTAGTAACATTCATCGAGTGTTGGGCAGGTGGAAGGGGCAGGAGGGAGGAGAGGATGGGAATATTCACACGTAACGGGTGCAGTGTGCACCATCGGGGAGATGGACACACTTGAAGCTCTGACTTGGGAGGGACAAAGGCAATATATGTAACCTAAACATTTATACCCCCGTAGTATGCTGGAACAAAAAAAAGGAAAAGTAATAAGTTAAATCGAGGGCCAAAATGAGCTATGTTCACAATGTATGTCATAATAGAGAGAAACTTTATTGAATGGGCAATTTTCCCATATCCCTATACCACTTAGGCTTTGGTCTCCTTGTATGAGTGTCAAGGACCAGTGACCCCACTTCTGAGTTGATGGTTCAATAAAAAGCAGAAGTGGTGCTCTATATGAGTCCACAATGTGGCTGGGCATGGAGGCTCACACTTGCAATCCCAGCACTTTGAGAGGCCAAGGCGGAAGGATTTCTTGAGGCCAAGAGTTTGAGACCAGCCTGAGCAACATAGCAAGACCCCATCTCTACAAAAAGTAGAAAAATTAGGTGGGTGTGGTGGTGCACACTTGCAATCTCAGCTACTTGGGAGGCTGAGGCAGGAAGATCGCTGGAGCTTAGGAGTTTGAGGTTGCAGTGAGCTACAATGACACCACTGCACTGTAGCTGGTGCCACAGAATGAGGTCCTGTCTTGAAACAAACAAACGAACAAACAAAAAAAGAAGTCTACATGAGATCTTGGGTCTCTAGTGTCAGTAGATGATGATCCTGGAGACCAGGAGGCAAATGCAGAGACCAGTGAAACGTAAGTAAGAATGATATATTCTAATTTTTGCTTTTGGGGCTTTTTGCTACCTCTCCTTTCTTAGTCTAACAGATTTTATAGGAAACGTGTGCCATGTAGAAGTCTTTCAATGGTGGAGAAAATTTAGGTTGTTTTTCTATATTTGGACAGATAGTCTGCATATGGGATGCTCCACAATGACGTGGCTAGAAGCCAGCTTTGTGAAAAATTACTTTCAGCTGCTCATGCAGACAGTGCTGCTCAGTGGTCCTCATCAGAGTGACTGCACTAGTCATCATATGCACAAGAACAGTATTGTACAGATTTCCTGGAAAGTGCTCTAGAAATAGAGCAATATATTCTGAGGATAATAGTTGTTGAATTCAGTCTAATTTTCAGAAAATTAGATAAGGGGTACCAGGGAAAAGAAAGGACAAAAGGAAAGATTGATAATGAGAAGACCACTTTTTATCTCATTGCCAGCGATAAAGATGATTCCTGCTTTAGCTTATTCATTAATGTGTAAAATTTCTGAGATATTACCTTTTCCCTTTGAACAAATTGACGTTTATTTTTTTCCCTTGCACATGGATTTTACCAGCAGAGAGACATATCTATATGATACTAAAATTTATGTGCTTAAAATTAAAATTCTGGCCCATTATCCATAGTGTTTGACCCACGTAACACGAAATAAATCTATTTGACAGTACCAAGGAAATGCTCCACTGCCTTCCATACCCCGTTCCTCCTGACCTCTGAGGCTGCTTGAACATTGGAGTACTAGTTGCCTACTGCTATCACTTCAACTTCCCACCTTAGCAAAGGAGCAAGTGAGGGAGGCTGTGTGTTACAACTTTTGGTGTCCCTGTGTTTAGTCTGTGATTTTTCAAAACACTCTACAAGTCACTTGGGGCGATGAGGAAAGCAAACTTCCTTCATTACGTTATCTCTGGATTCAGCTGGGCCAGGATTTGGCTAATTTAAATGAATGAGAACATTTGAGAAAGATGGCTAGATTCACAAGGAGAGGGCGAGGACTAGGGGGATTTAAGTGGTTAGAGAAAGTGAATTTGCGTAGCTTGTATAGTCAGACAAAGTCAGACCATCTGGGATTTTAATCCAGGTTCTGCTTGTTACTAGTGGTATGACCTTGGGCAATGACTTAACCTCTTTGAGTCTCATCTGTATAAAATGAGGATAATGTTATGTAACTCACAGGTTGCTGCAAGAAAGAAATGAGAAACATGGCATATAGTAAGCATTAATAAAGGGCACCTTATTATCTTAGAACACAGTATCTGTAGGGCATGAAAAATGCTGGTGCAAGTAAGCAGTCATCTTCATGGTTATAGGGTGCCTCGACAGGCTGAACTGAATAAGTGGTGGGGAGAGAGGACTTGAAGGAGAAAGGAACAGTGCAAGCACAGATATGATGGTATAATGAAAAGGAGCTGCTTTGCACCAGATTTAAAAAAAAATAGAGTTACAAACAATCTCTGCTTCATGCAGACAAATTACAAGAGAAAGAAAGAGGCTCTTAAAATCAATCTTTAGACAATACTTTTTATGTTTACCATCCTTATTGCCAGAAGGCTGATTAACTTGGAAGTACAGTCAGTTTTCTCAGGAAATGGTATGGGTGTTAATTAGACTGGTGTGAAGCTAGCAGGTCTCACATATCAGTGGGGTCAATGGAAATTTTAGTCACTGCAACTTTGAGAGCCTGCCTCAAACCATGAAGTTAGCAATTTTTTTCACATATCCTAAATAAGGAAACCTGTTAACTACAGAGCCAGCTATTAACAGGATTACTGTTAACAACACTTTCAGAAGTTGGGGAGGACTTGGGAAATAGAACCACTTAAAGACCACTTCTGCTAACCCCAAAGGATGAGGAGAAGGAGCATATGACATATTTTGTTGTTTGGATACGCCTGTGCATTGTTAGTCCAGTCTTTTATTACAGGTTGAACATCCCTAATCCAAAAAGCTCCAAAGCCTGAAACCTTTTTTCCCCCAGAGATGGAGTCTCACTCTGTCACCTAGGTTAGAGTGCAGCGGCATGATCATAGATCACTCCAGGAACTCCTGAGAACTCCTAGGCTCAGGTGATCCTCCTGCCTCAGCCTCCCAAGTAGCTGGAACTATAGGAACGTGCCACCATGCCTGGCTAATTTTTTTAAAAAATTTTCTATAGAGACAGAGTCTTGCTATGTTGCCCAGGCTGGTCTCGAACTCCTGGCCTCAAGCAGTCCTTCCGCCTTGCCCTCCCAAAGTGCTGGGGTTACAGGTGTGAGCCACCATGCCTGGCCACAAAACTTTTTGAATGTCAGCATGATGCCACAAGTGGAAAATTCCACACCTGACCTCATGTGATGGATGCACGAAATTATTAAAAAGATTGTATGAAATTACCTTCTGGCCATGTGTTTAAGGCGTACATGAAACATTAATGAATTTCATGTTTAGACTTGGGCCCCATACCCAAGATATTTCATTACGTATATGCAAATATTCTAAAATTTGAAAGCATCCGAAATCCAAAATACTTCTAGTCCCAAGCATTTCAGATCAGGGATATGTAACCTGTACGTCCTAAGATGCATGTTTTAATGTGTTAAATGCCCTCCGGAATATATTGCTGTCCCTGAGTATAGATAGAGGCAACTTAAAATGGTGCTCCTTACAATAACAGAATTACACCTCCAAAGAGCTCCCTATCGGAGCTTGCAATAATCATTAATCACTCTTTTGATGTGAGATTTTGATGGTACCCTTTAAGATGCTAATAGTTTTGGGAGGAATAATCTATTAAGTGATGAAATGTTGTTAATCCTTAAGTGAGAATTAATTGATCAGATTTTTTCCAATAAAAAAATCTATTGGAAAGAGGTTTTCCAAGAAAGAATGCAGGACATTTTCTGGTGGGAGTAAGTTCAGTTAGTTAGAGAGGGGTGAGGGCATGCAGGGTAAAGATTCTGTGGGGATACCCGGATGATGGTGCAAATGTATCTGTGAAGAGAAAAAAAAAATGCTGAAAGAAGACGAATAAAGATTCTGAGGGAAATTTTAGCAAATGATTATGCACCAAGCATTGGGTCAGACACAGTCAAGTTTATTTATTTTTTTTTAAGCTGAAGTTAGGCTTTAGTTACTTCACAATTTTGCCTAGGGTCAGCTATGTGTATAGTTGTAGCTATTTTGGAAATTTGTTTATGTATATCTGTAAGTTTTGACTCAAATTCTATTCACAGTTCTTGTCTTTGACTTTTCAAGTGTAAGGACGAATAAAAAATAAGACCATATTTCTTAATGAGCACTAGTAGCTTTCCTTTAGGAAACAGATTAGAAAATATTTGATCAGTTATATCCTCATGAAAGAGAAGCTTTGCACTGTAATTTTTTTTCTGGCTGTTTTGAAAGGGTGTTTTTCAAACCCTTCAAATCCTCCTGTCTTATCTGCAAAGGAATGAAGATAATTATGGGTGTTACGTTCCAGCCTAGACATACATTTTAGAAAAAATTCAGGTTCAGTAATGAGTGCTTACAGCAGAAACACTAATCCTACTCTTTCAACCTGTGCTTGTGCATTTGGTGTTAGAGACACAAGAAAGGAATAATATTTGGTTTTGTAAAGTGGACAAATGGTAGATCTTATTGTGGATAAAGATTTCTTTTAATCTTAGTGCTTTAGATTGACATTACACTCAGAACAAATGATTTTCATTTCATTTTCTTTTTTTCTCTAGAGCATAACACCCCAGTAAATAAAAATAAATAAAAAGACAATTCAGTTTTATATGCATGAGAGTGGGACTTTAACCAAAGAATCTCAGCCTTCTGGGTTGTGTTTTCTCACCTGTGCCTCTTCTTTGATTTGTGATGTTAGTATATTATAAGATCATGTATCCACAAGTCTCTGGGTTAGTTAGGATCTGCATATATGAGTTTATAGAAAATCTATAGAGAAAATACAGTAAAGTGTGCACTTACACAAAACATGTTAACTGTATATACTCATAACTATGACATCAGTTTGACTCTTGAAAAGGTAATAATTTTGTGCCAATCAGCAGCAAAAGAACATTCTGTTCTTCAATGAATAGGAGGAGGCTGAAGGAGTAAGCATGTTGGTGCCAAGAATTGTATATGCCACCAAATTCATTTCAGCTGAGTACAGCTATGTTTGACATGCATAACACCATTTGGAAATGATTTTAATCATTTGTTTTCCAATCAATCAGCTTAATGGAGTTGGTGAATCATGGGTAGTTTGGAATTTATCATTTTAATTGGAACCCATAGTTGAAATTATACTTTTGTGCAATTAAAATCTCCATTAGCTGAACAAATAGAACATTGCAAACAGGCAAATTATGAGATGAAAAGAAAGAGGACGGAAGGAAGTGAAAGAAAATGCAGAGCTTCCCAGTGTGCTGTAATAGTTGTCATCTTTGAAGTACATGCTTGGAGAAAAGAGCAAAAGACCCTCAAAAGAATAAAAATGTGTATTTCTGATAATAATGCTTTTGGGATATTTTATGTGTGAACAATCACTTGCTATCCTGTCTTAGTATACTGGAATTTGGGGAAATGATGTTTTTCAGGCCAAAATATACAGGAAAGTACTGATCATCAGAAGACAATATTGATCTTGAACCTGTAGAAACACTCAATATCACCTTCATTTTTATCATAAAAGGTTGACAGGGAGACAAGAATTCAAGACTTTGACACAAGCTTGCACTGTTGAGCACGAAAAGATAACGAATTACCGTTAGTTTTCTCTACTGTGTGGGATCTCAGCAGGAGACAGTGAGTTGTGAAGCTGCTTGTTACACAGCTGACCCTGGGGGCTCCTGGCAGTGAGCTTGCCAAAACAAAAGCACCCACGTGAAAGCTTAACTATGACTGTAATCAAAAGTGAATGAGTATAGTTCGCTTTATCTGGATTTAAATATAATTCAGCTTAATCAGTTTATATTAAGTGATCTTTTCCTTAAAAGAAGAGTTGGGAGAAGAAAGACAACAATAGGAGATGAATGAATTTTAGTGAATTTTGCCCTCGGGAGGTGATTTCTGTTCATAAATGAAAATTTGTAATTTGGAAATTAATGGAGGTTCTAAACTATTTCCTAATGGTATAGTTTATATTTTCTCACTCTCAAAGACAGGATACTATTTACAATAAAATAAAATCTTTTGAGCACATGAAAGTGTTTTCCACCAATAAAAAGTAAAACTGAAGAATCCACCTCTCTCCCCGAAGAATATGGAGCTTGTTTATTATTTCTGCCTCAAGGGGAAAAAAAATGTTTTCATAAGCATGGGTGAAATCAGAATTAATATGGCCTAAAAGATGTGTCTCTTTCATAATCTTCCTAAACAACATCAGAGCAAAGTCCAGTAAGGGCTATGCAATTATTTTGCTGCCATAAAAAGATTAACATATAATCTTAACTAAATTTCAACTTGATTATTTATTTGACTGAGCACCTATCTTTGGGAGAGACATCTATCACTGGGGAGGAAAGAGGTGGACTCCTGCTCAGCAAGTTAGACGTCCCGAATCAACCTTGGTGATCAATGTCATGAGAGCCAGATTCCATCTGATCTACCTAATTATAAAATATGATGATGTTATGGATGATGCTATATACAAAATTGTGCGTGATAGGCATAATGATTTTCTGTGCATTTGAGAATGCTCTCCTAAATTATGGCTCTATGCACCATCTATATACATGTGTGTGTATGTGTATGTGTGTGTGTGTGGGTGGGTGTATGTGTGTTGGGGGGGTCACATTTCAGAAAGATCTAAAGTCACTGAATTACGACAAAGATGTTATCTCTATTGAACAATATATTTTTTAGTATTTGGAGGAAATGTGTTTCTGACAAGTTGTAACATATCTGTTTGGATGGCTTTTAAATCTATATTTTTAGCCTGTACCTTTCCAGAGAATTTCAATTCTGTATAGTCAACTGCCTACTGAATATCTCTACCTACATATCCCACTTGTCCCATATGGAAATTGTGTGTTTCTCTACCTAAGCTTTTTTTCTCTTTGCTAGCTCCACCTGTTGTGGAGATACAAACTTTTACATTCATTTTGAAGCCACTCCCTAACAATGGCACCTCCTCTATATCCTCACTGCTAGTCTCTATTCATCTCTTCCAGCTGTTCTGCTTGTCTCCAATCTTGCCTTCCTCAAAACTATCCTGTCTACACTACTGCCTGAGTTATCTTTTATGGAATGTATATCTGATCATTTTACTCCCTTAACTAAAGTACTTCAGTGGGAATTCTAGATTAACACATATGTTAATCTGAGCCACTTCTTGAAGCCCAGAGAATAAGATAGTAAAAGCAACTAAAAAGGTATAAAACCACAAGGACAAAGAGAATGGGAGAGGAAATCCAGAAGACTAGACATATTTACACATTTTGGAAGATAGAAAGGATGAGTGGTAATTCATGTAAGAGAGTAGGAAAAGATAAAACTTAAATATCTACAGAGGGAGGAGAGAAATAAATTCCTGTAACACAACAACAAAAAGGCTTTGGTTTAGAAAATGAAGGCACCAAGTAACTCTGAAGGTAGATTTACTGGTTTTGAGTAAATGGAAACAAGAAGATTGGTTTAAAGGCTGGATAATTAGTAAGACACCAGAACCCCTTAAGAAACTCATTTCCCATCCTTTAGGCAACAGTCATGGAGTAAAGCATATATATTTTTCAAAAGTTCTTTGGTACTTTCAAATACAAATAATATATATATATATGACTATATTTGTATAATTTCATTACAATGCACAGGAAACATATAATCATTTGATAGCCTGGGCTATTGCAATTCTCTACCGCTGTTCTCTTGTAAGCTTTATGTATGCCTTTCAGACAACACAGTGTGCAGAAAGTACATTTTCAATAAATACATAATTGAACTTCAATGAACAATGTGTGCGAATTGGCTTTTTTTTTTAACCAAAGCAGAATTTATGGGATGGGAGATTTCTAGAACCTATAACTTGCAAAATCTTTATTGATGAGGTGTAAGAAGGAGCAGCAGATGGAAACCGTACATAAAGGGTGAGGTTGCAGAGACCTGGGAGAAGTAACAAATTGTGTAGGTAATATCCACTGCAGAATTACATAGCAAATTTACAGCATGCTTTGTATTTTTGGTGGGTTGCAGAGAATGACTAGTACAGCATGGAGATAGGATGCAGAAAATCCAGTCTTTGGGGAATAGAAAGATAATAAGACTTAGATAAAAGGTAGGTGGGTTATAAAATAGGATGAAATTATGTTTCATATGAGCATGGTATGTGTTATGATTTTGAATCCTTTTCAATTTTCATATCTGTCTAGTGCCAACTTGGGAGACATATTATCATGACGGAATTGGAGAGTTGACAGCATACCAGAAAGTGTCATTATATAGTATGGAAGATGGAAATCATAATACTTTTTTCTTCCACACAAGCACCCCAGGAAATTAACCTCCAGATACAACTGAGGAATAGGCACTGTTATGGCTTTTTTACGGATCAGTAAACTGATGAAATATGGTGAAGCTATGTTAGTAGACCAAAGATGTACAAGAAGACATACACTGAGCAGAAAATAAATTTGAGCCCTGCTTCTGAACTCTTGATTTTGCCAGAGACAGTTCTATCCCAAACGTGAGGATAGAAGCAGGAGGGAATTAGGAAGTAAAATCTGATGAGCATTTTTCCTGAAATATTACAGCTGTCATTCCCAGGGCCCTAGTCCTGAGATAGTGGCAGGTTAAGATATTAAATTTATATTTTTCTGGGAACTCTTCATGGACTGTTGCCATATCAATGACAATGCAGACAGAAACACAGGTGATTTTAAAGAACAGACTGCTTGCTGTACCCTGTATATAGTATAGTTACACTCTAGAGCAGCTAGCAATATTTATCTGAATTCTTTATTCTTTGTCAAGAGGATTACTATTTTCTGACATAATCTTTCTTTTCTAAGGAAAAAAAAAATCAGTAGTGCATTTTGTAACTATGCATTAGCATCCAAACCTCTGTCCTAAAGATCAAAATATCAAGATGACCCCAAAAGAAAAAAGTGATATGGATGTAAGTCCAGTATTTTTAAATTTAAAAACCTGGCTGGGCGCGGTGGCTCACACCTGTAATCCTAGCACCCTCGGAGGCCGAGGCGGGTGGATTGCTCAAGGTCAGGAGTTCAAAACCAGCCTGAGCAAGAGCGAGACCCCGTCTCTACTAAAAATAGAAAGAAATTAATTGGACAGCTAAAAGCCGGGCATGGTGGCGCGTGCCTGTAGTCCCAGCTACTCGGGAGGCTGAGGCAGGAGGATCACCTGAGCTCAGTAGTTTGAGGTTGCTGTGAGCTAGGCTGATGCCACGGCACTCTAGCCTGGGCAACAGAGTGAGACTCTGTCTCAAAAACAAACAAACAAAAAAAGCCACCGCTCTGTAGCTTTATAATAACTTATCATGTCTGGTAAAGCAC